>JAGFPH010003135.1:93174-111694 GCA_018207615.1 Philaenus spumarius | reverse complement strand
AACAAAACTCAATTTTTCACGCATTGCATAAGGTTTATCCGTTGCAAACTCCCGCTCTTAAAGATGAGTTATTCTCACAGAAAGAATAAGGAATCAAAACTCTTTTTTCCTTACCCTCTTATCTTTTTTGGTTCTACCTGTACATAGTTCACTTACTCTAACATACCATAAATTCATTTTAATTACATTTATCTCGAAGTCTTCCTGAAATTTTACATATTTTTATATACACATCAATTTTCATATTTCACCTACATTTCAATATTTCTAACTTACTTCATTTGGAAGTATCGATTTCCTGTAAACTTATATACATTTTATTACAATTACCATTTTTTATTACCCTTGGTTTCTCGCTTTGAGAGTTCGTCCACTGAAAACATACATTTTATAATAACATCTTCTCCTTTTTTTTTTGGAGTAATCGTCCACTGAAATACATTAATCACACTTTTTGTTTTATATTGTCAATTTTTGTCTTTTGGGGACTTAAAACACTTGCCTGGTTACCCTATATTTACAATTATATCAAAATATACTGGGTTGATTAACCTAACATATACTACTAACTTTGATCATCATTATTTTTCGCGTATTATCTTACTTTAACAATTTTATTTTATTTTTACCTTCATTAGCCTACGAATATTCCTTTTATCTCTCCATTGCTTTCTTACTTACTTCTTTGGCTGGTCAGACCAAACTTTATTTACCCTTTTACTTTTTCAATTCCTTTTACTACTATTTCTTCAGTACACCCGCTTACTTTCCAATTTTCTTCACCTTTACTTGGTTTTTTAGAAAATTTTAATAACTTATTGCCTACTCTTTTTTCAGCTCATCCGCAAAATTGTTGCCTCCTAACATACAACACTCCTCTTCCTTCGTTTTTCACGTTTGCTCCTCGCAAACAACGCGTAAGCCCCTAAACTCGCTTACTCCGAATAGCAACCACCTTTCTTTTGTCTTAAGATGTCATTAGACGTTTTAACTGTTGCTTCTTTACTAACAACAACCATTCATAAATCTGTTTCAGTGCCCATTCCTTTCAGGTCACCCTGTATCTCACTCTACATCTGTCATTTACCAAATACACCTACATTGTTTATTTTCGTCACAGCTGATAACCGACCTTGGTTGCATTACCTCCCTTCATTGCTGTAGGCCTAAGTACAACGACCCTTCGACTCAATCAGCTGTGTTTAGTGTCAGCCAATTTGCTTCCCCATTCCATTTCCGTCCTTTCACTGCTACACTTTATCAATGAACTTTGTATTAGGCCTATGCCTTTCTCATAGCCTCATTTATCGTTCTAATAAATTCAATGCACTACTGTACTCTGTATATTTACAAGTTAAACTATTCCTAAACTACTATTTACATCTGACAATGATTTCTATCTACAACTCTTTCTATTATTGTATATACGGCCTTAGGTCGCGTACATCATATTTCCCTTTTATTCTTCCTGTCCGTATGTCTGCAATTACATATGTTTTTCTTCCCCTCCTTTCAACAATTCTATATGGACCTACATATAACAAGAATAACTTTTTTGTTTGTGCTCCAGCTTTGTTTGCTAATATGGTAGTGTTTTGGGTGACTAACACTAGATCTCCTATATTCATATTTACAAACCTCCTTCCATTGTTCAATTTCCTAGCTCGTGTATTTCCAGCTCGTATGATCCTCTCATGGCATCTTTGGTGTTTTTCACGCCTAGTTTCTGCTTCCCCGTCCTGGTCTTCTTGCGGAAAATACTCGTCCCATACATAGCTTGGTTGTTCACCCCATTGGATCTCTTTTGGCGTATATCCGGTGGTCTCATGCGGCGTAGAGTTTAACACGTCTTCTATTAGTTCCAGGTGTTGTTTCCACATCGCCTGGTGATTGTGACAATACGTCCTTAGCATCCGTATCACCTCTCTGTTTACTCTCTCCGCAAGATTCACCTGAGGGTGTCGTATAGGTGTTAATACGTGTTGTATGCCCTCTCCATTAATCCATTCTTCCCAGTGTCTAGAGGTAAATGCCTTGCCGTAGTCCGTCAGAATTCTTTCCGGCCGTCCTACTTCCGCAATGTATTGGCGCATTTTTTCTATTGTGTTCACCGTAGTCGGATTTCTTACTGCATACATTCTAACATATTTTGAAAATACATCCACCACCACTAGTAAATGTTGAACATTGCCTGGAGCTCTTGGAAATGGTCCTAAATAATCTATAGCCACCATTCTTCCTTTGTCGTTGGTTACTATTGGCCTGCTTTCTCCCCTTGGATACATATTCGTATATTTTGCTCTTTGGCAGATATCGCAGCGTTTTATGACTTCTAAAATCTTTGCTAGCATGTTTTTTATATACCATTTTCTTTTTATCATATTGAAAATTTTGTTTCGGCCTATATGCCCATATGTCTCATGTATACCCTGCACAAATCTTTCTATTACTTCCTCTGGTACTATTATTCTTGTTTTATTGTTTATTGTGGAACATAACACATTGTCTCTTATTATAAAATTTGGATAATTTTCTATATTATTTATTTTCTCACGGCATTCTAAATTTCTAATTTGGTAGTCCCTAAAATTTACAAATAACTCTCTTAAATTTGGCTTTATCCTTATTTCTTGTATTTTTAATTTGCATTTATCTTCCACTCCCGTACAGTTCCCATACATCCTACTTGCCACATCGCATGGTACATTTTCCTTTCCTGTACAGTGTTGCACATTTGGGTTATACTCTTGTATACCGAGTATCCATCTTCTCATTCTGCTGTTTTGGAACTTACATGATGTTAGAAATTTCAGTGCCATATTATCGGTAATTATATTTAGCGGAGCTCCTATTACTAACGGACGAAACTTCTGCAAGCCATACACAATCGCCAACAACTCCAACTCGCAGATTGTATAATGTTTCTCGTACGGTTTTAAAGTTCGGCTTACAAAACCTATTATTTGTTTTGCACCATTCCTGTCTAGCTGATATAATTGACAAGCTATAGCACCTGTGCTTGCGTCTGTCTGCAGATAGGTCTCCCTTCCTTCTTCCGGATGTGCTATAACCACCGCTTCTATAAACAACCTCTTAACATCTTGAAACGCTTTTTTCATTTCGTCGTCCCATATCCATTTTTGTCCCTTTTTTAACAACTTATACAGTGGTCTTGTTGCTCCTGCATATTTTTCTGTGAATCTCGAATAATAATTAACAAACCCCAGAAAAGATTGTAGCTGTTTTACTGTACGTGGTTCTGGAAAATCTCTTATGGTTGTTAATTTTTCCGGATCAGTGCTAACTCCTTCTGGTGTGAATATAAAACCCAAAAACTTTACTACTTCCTGACAGAAAACTGTCTTCTTAGGATTTATGGTTAAGCCTCCTTCCTTGAATTTCTGAAATATTTGTTCTAGATGCTGTATATGTTCTTCGAACGTCTCAGACAAACATAGCAAATCGTCGACATAATTTAACGTAAACTCTTCTATTTCCTTACCTAACGTAATATCTACAGTTCGTATCAAGGCAGATAAAGAGTTCTGAAGGCCGTACGGTACCACTTTAAAATTATAAACTTTGTTATCAAACAAAAATCCTGTGTATTTTCTTGATTCTGGTTTGAGCGGTATTTGCCAGAAACTCGAAGTTAAATCAATTTTACTTATGTATTTTTTCCGCCGTCCTTTCCTTAAGATATCATCTATAGGCGGTGCACTTTCAAAATCTGGAGTTATAATTTTGTTTAGTTTCCTGGCATCCATACACAATCGTATCGATCCGTCCGGCTTCACCACCGTCACCATTGGGTTTATATAAGGTGTCCTAGATCGCTCTATAATATTGTTTTCCAGCATCTGGTCCAGTTCCTCCCTAACTTTTTTTCTATAATTCATTGGGATGGGGTAGTTTCTGTTTACAAAAGTTTCAGTTTTTTCCAACTTTAATTCATGTTCATATAATTTTGATAAGCCAGGCCGTTCTGAAAATATCGACTTATATTTCTCAATTAACTCCTGTAAAATCCCCTCTTGCCTTGTATTAAGTATCGTAGCATGACATTTTGAATCGCCTAGTTTAATTTGTTTACATCCTATCAGCTGTGTTTGCGTAGTCGCTCGACCTCGGCCTTGGTACTGTCTCGTATTACTTTCCCTTTCCATTTTTGCTAGACACTCTGTCTCCGAGATTAGGCCTACATTTTCTTTTATCTTCGTATGCTTTCTGACAAACGCACCTTCTTTACCGTTATTATTTCTTATAGAATCCGAATTGCTTTTAAAACGAGCTTTAGTTGACTTGTTCCTTCGGCCTAAATCGCTATGGTTTTTACGCATCTCATTATAATCAGTGTTTGAATGATTTGCATAATTTTTATATATTCGTTTGATACTATTATTAATTGGATTATTTCGCGTGGTGTAACAGTGCTTTAGTGAAGTTTTTGTTTTGACTATGCCTTGACTACAACTTATTTTTGGATTACGGTTAACAACGTTATAATTATTCCCCCTTATATCAAATTTTATTTTATTTTTATTCTTACGCGCCTCTTCATCCCTGGTTTCCTTTGTGAACCCTTTGGCGATGAACCTCTTTCTTTCCTTTTCCCTTAATCTCCATTGAAGTGAATTTCTCTCATTCTTCAACCCTTCTACGCCTCCTAACGTTTTAACCCTACATCCTGTTGTTTTCCCGTCTTGCTGCGCCATTTTACTTCCTGCTTTTGTTTCTCCCGCTACTTGATTTAATCCGTTTAAGCTAATTAACCCCTTCGCGTTCTCTACACTTTTGGTTACGTTAATTGCTTGTTTATTATTAATAAGGTTCCCTTTATTTTCATCATTTAATTTAATTGATTTTTTAATCTGCTTATTTATTTGATTTTCACACCTTAATTTTAAACACTTCCCTTTAATTTGACTTATTGCCGTTTGTTTATTTATAAATGGTAACTCATATATTATTCCTTCGTATGACCACCTTATAAATCTTTTCTCCATATTTATTTTCGCCTGCATTTCATACAATGCATCACACCCTATAAGTATTCTGGATTTTAACCCTTTCACTATTAATAATTTTAAATCCATTTCTTTGTTTTGAACTTTATATTTTAACATAATTTGGCGGTGTACTTTTTGAACTTTACCTTTAAGCGCTCCAATTATTTCTACGTTTGCTACTGGAAGTTCCATTATTGGTATTCCTTCCGCTTTCAGCTGCTCGTAATAATCCTGTTGCATAACTGTTATTTCAGATCCAGTGTCTATTTCCATAATAGCCTGTAAATGACCAATTTCCACTAATATCGCCGGGATTTCCTCTACTGGTTTATCTTTAATAATTTCCTCCCCTTCATTATCTAACAAATCCTCGCGAATATTATAGTGTATATTACTTAAGGGTTTCTGTACACATACTGCCGTTTCATTTTTAATTACCTTGTTTTCCGGTTTTTTAATAAACTCCCTCTTAATTATTTTTTCGCCCCTTCTATTTACTTTATTTATTCGATTTTTAGTTATATCATCAGCCCTAAAACTCCGAAGCCTATTTTTCAGAACCTCCTTTCCTAGTTTCCCTGTTTCGGCTTTGAATTAGGATTTTGATTTGATGGACCGGGTCTTGGGTTATTAGGGTGTATGGTATTTCTTGGGTTTTGCGAATAGGATTGCAGGTTAGGTTTCGGATAGGGTTGGGGGTTTTGCCTGTTATTATTATTATTATTCGGCGTTCCTGTAGGCCTATTTCCCCTACGCGCTTCCTCCATCATATCTATACTATTTAGAAATTGTATGGCTTCTCTAACCGTCTCGCTATGCTTTCCCATTGCCGCTAACCTAATCTGGTCATTAAAGTGCTGGAATATAGTAAACACCAAATATCCCTCCGGAATCGGTGGATCTAAATCTCTAGCCTTGTTTACTAATTTACAAAAATAATCTGCTCGCGTAAGATTACTATTATCATTATACCTCCCATATTCTATTTTATTTCTTATTAATTTTTGCTTCTGTAACGACCAATAATTTTTTAAAAAACATTCTTTAAACCCTGTGTACCCTATAATTTCTGTTTGCATAACTTGCCACCATTCTAATGCACAACCCCTTAATTGTCGCACTGCAAACTTTAACTTTTCTTGATCGCTAAAAAATGGATTAGTTTCCTCGATCAAATTTTCTACCTCCCTTATAAATTGCTGAGGGCGTTCGTGTGGATTTCCCCAAAATTCTATTTTTTTACACTCCCCCTCATATCTCGGCCTTACCAGGCTCCTAACCATACCTGGCTGTCCCCCTAATTCTAGCACTTTTTGTTCTACCTTCGTTACCCTATTTGTAATTAATTTAAAATTTTCATCAGTTTTCTTTTTAATTACCCCTGTAGATTCTTCTAACAATTGTATACTGCCTACAATATCCTCAAGCCTTTCTTCTACCTGTTTGTGTTGACTTAAACACCTTTCTTTTTCTACATTTATTTCCTGCGATACTCCTTCCAATTTTCCTGAAATTAATGTATATAATTGTTTCTGCTCTTCTTCTCGCAACCTCCTTTCGTTCGCTTTATCTTCTTCTATCTTAGCCTCTTTTAGCCGCCTTCTTTCTTCTTTTCTTTCCTTCTCTTCCGCTTTCTCTCTTTCTCTTAATTGTTTCTCCTCTGCCTTCTCTGTTTCTCTTAACTGTTTCTCTTCCGCTTTCTCTCTTTCTCTTAATTGTTTTTCTTCCGCTTTCTCTTTTTTTAGCATCTCCATAAATTCTTTAAGTTCTTTGTTCGCCATTTTGCTCTTAGAAATTTCTCCTTATTTGTCGGAAGTAAAATATTCGTAGCCTAACTACTTTTATTTTATTTTTCTTAACTTTTTTGAAAACCCCCTTTTTCTATTTACGTTTTTACCGCGACAAATTATTTCTAAGGTGCTTGGCCTACTCCCCCTCTTACACTGCGGAATACCAAACCCGGGAAATATTTAATGTTGATCAAATTCACTAGTATGTTTACACAATCTAACTTAATTCTTATTATAACACATACATATAAGCACAAATAATTTATTCTGTCAGTTCTGGACTTTATTTAACCTTCCGTTAAATCAAGCCACACCGGTGGGCGCCAACTCTGCAACGACGCACGAGTTGCACGACGCTGGGGGAGGAAGTTTGTTTTCCTTTTGTCCCCACGTTGCGACGTCAACCCTGCAACGACAGACCTTTTTTATGACGTTCGGGAGCCACCTCTGCAATGTAGCCCCGACGCTATTGTCTGTCTGTAGGATTTCCCTACTTTGTTACAGAATAAAGAGATTATATCACCTACTGGAAGTTTAAGGCAAATTAATTTTAATAGCCTAGGTGATATAACTCTGGTTAAGATAACTATGCCTATAGTCACCTTAAATAAAAATATTTTATTAAATTCCTTCCAGTTATTCAAGTTACTATTAACTTCAAATTTGCTCAGCTCAGTAATTAATATTATATTTATTTGACAATCTCTGAGGAGTGAGAACAGTGGAACTTTACCTAGAATAATTAAATTATTTGTGCTTTGTGAAATTTCGTTGGAAATGCCAACTTTGCGTTTCCGCCCTTCAATATTGATCATACACTGGAAACAACTTATCATATAGGATACTTAGATAATAGGAATCTCTTGAACAAGGTAAATTAATTATATTAATTGAAATCAAAAGAAAATTTATTCAATAAAAACTCAAAATACTCTGTGGTTCTTTCCACTACAAAAACATAACTTTTAAACTAAATTTACTATTTACATAAATTTTAACTCTTTTAGGTAGAACCATTTATTATTCATTTATACTTAATTATTCCTTCCTTTTTAATATTTATTATTTAATTATTTAATTATGAAAATGATTTTATATATTTAATTTACAAGATTAATAATTTTATATTTTGAAAAACCTAATTTTTTATCTCAACCCAGTATCAATAATTATTTAAATTTAACTCAGGCAATATTTTAATAAGGGATATCGTAACTTTTCTGACAGACCTTTTATTACTGCGACCCTGGACTCTGAACACCTTTCCCAAGAATGTTGATGGAAATACAGCTTCCCTGAAGTCCGGTTATCGTTGGTGCGGTTGAACGTCTCTCGTGGTCTCAGCTTTTGCCTGGTTTGACTTTCCCTGATGTCTTCTAACGCCTTCCCTGATTTGGTTTCCGCTTCTTATTCCAGTAGTCCTTCAAAGTCCATGTGTGGTTCCAGTTATTGTCATTACATCAGTCCTGTGATTCCTGTAGACTACGTCATTTATAGATTTTTTGACGCACCCGCTATATAATTAACTATAGCGTAATTCACTCAAACTGTCCAATCGTTTTTTCACTGTCTGTAATACTAACTGATTTTACACTGTCTTTGTTCATTTAACTCGTATTTACGTTTGATAAAATTTTAATGAAAAATGTTACTTGAAATATTATATCGCATAATATTATAATTAATTAAAATGTTCACTGTTTGATTGACACATATCTTACTGCTGTCTTTATAAAACACTGCTTCTAAGTACGTTACTATAACATCGCAGATCCGTCTAACAACGTCGATCTAAAGAAAAATCTCAAAGAGTGAGAGAGCGATAGAGTGATAGATCGTTAGATATATCTGAGCTAGGTGATTAGCTGCGCGGCTCCCGCTGTACTCCGCTTATATAGCCTCCTTTGCCGCCTTCCGAGTACCAACTGCCTTTCTTATTTTTCCATTCCTTGTTCGATATCTTGCCATGCAACTTGCATTGATTTCTTTAAGTTTTAGGTTGGTACTCCCCCCACTAACTTCTTCGTTAGGCCTTGCCATCAGCTAATCTATATCTCCCCTCCTAACATTTTCTCCTATTGTCTTACGTATTTTCCTCGTAGTTTTCCTTTAACTGCTTTTATGAACTTGCGGTTTTCGTAATCGTATTCCTGATACATTTTCCTTTCTTCTCAAACTTGAGTGATGGTCGTACTACGTTTGGTTCGCTTATGGCGCTGCCTCGCGTATTCCGCGGTTTTTCCTCGCGAAAACTTTTCTGGTTTTGAAGGAAAATCTTTTTTCTTTTTTCTTCTATGTTGGTTATTGTTTTATGATATATTAGCCAAAATTTCCATTCTGTCCGAAGATTTTTCTTCTGTTTTTGGGACTTGCAAAATTTGCCAAATTTAACATTTACTTTTGAATTTGAATTTTAACTTTAAAATTGATACTTTCGATTGAGATTTACAATTTTATACCCTTACTACCTTCTTAACACTAGGTTATTATTTTTACCACCTTTTTCATTCTATTTTTAGCAAAATATAGGTATGAACTTTCTCACCTATTATTTTAGTTAATTAACAATTTATAAACTTTTTATCTTATAAAACTTTTACTTCTTTACAACTTGTTTACTTTTTCATTTTCCCTTTTTCATTTTTTATGGTGCTTTTTCACCTTCAAACTTTAACAATTATCTCTAACTTTTAAAATATCAAAAATTCCTTAATTTGTTATTTAACATTTTTTATACAATTTTTCTTACTCTTTTCAAAAATATCTTTTTCATTTAATTTTGATGAAATTTGAGAATTTCCTATAACTTTAACTCTTTATAACTTTAACATTTTTTATTTTACAAAATTGTGACTTCCATGAACAATGTTTCCACCTCCCGTGTTTCACATTTACCCATAAAATTCATCAATTTTATACTTTTATTTAACACCTTATTCCTGTATAAAAATAACTAATTTTTCTAAGTCTTTCAGGCAACTTGAAACAAGTTCCTGGACAAAAGTCCATCTCTGTTGACACAGTACAGTTGGCCGGGACTTGTCGTATTCTAATCTAGTTAAGTATAGGGTGTACCTCAACTTCTGCTATGAAATCTTGATTTTTGCAGTTTTACAACAAAACTCAATTTTTCACGCATTGCATAAGGTTTATCCGTTGCAATATATATGTATATAATATATATATATGTATATATATATATATATATATATATATATATATATATATGTGTGTGTGTGTGTGTGTGTGTAAGCACATGTATATAATATGAGTTAAAACTTGTATTGTTCAACCAACATCACATTCCAAAAAAATAAACTAATTATGCGTAATTCTCAGATTAAAGCGCACACTACATTAACCCATCGCCCCTGCGACCTATGCAACCAAGCCTTCGCCCACGCCATCTACTGCTTCCTACCCCTGACGTCCTACCTTAGGCCATGGAGCGACACTTATCACTAGTCAGCAAGCTTAGTCGACCATTAGAAAACTCATTCAGAAACTAGACGCAAGACGAACGACTGGTCTACAAGTACGCCGAAACAAAAGATAAATGTTTTCGGTTAATTGAAGTGAAAAATGTGTTATCAGACAACTGTTTTAATAGTCCATCCTGTCGTTTGTGAATGGATAACCCAGGCATTTTTCGAGGGATTTTGAACGTATGAAAGGTAAGAAGAATTTAGTTAAAATTTACAATTGTGTTATTGCAGCTTCCAGGGCTTAGCACGTATTTTTAATAAAATATTACATATTTTACTCCGAGCTGCATAACAAACTCTATCGGCCGTATTTTAAGTCCGATTTGGTCCAAATTTGGTATACATGTTGGTTGTCTATGCCGCTCGGACGAGTTCGTTAGCCAAAAAAATCCAACCAGGGGAACCACGTTTTTTGACCAAAAATAACTATTTTTTTGAGATTTTTCCTAGAAGAATAAATGTTTTTAAAGTTTTTTTCCACAAATGTAAATTTAAGATGTTATTCTGCACATTTAGTTTTTTTACGTGACCTTATAGCTCGCTTGGTTCGCCCAAAATCGATCAAAACGTAAAATACCATAAAAGTATCCGGTTCAAAGCCATGTGTTGGATTTTATTGTGGAGTTTGCGTGCGAAGCACGCAATTCTCTGTATGTTGAAATAACTCCCAATATGCGGAGTGTCGTGAGTACAGTAGACCTATTTCCCAAATTGTTGGTTGAAAACGTAAAACATAGGCCTATAAACTTAATTTTGGAAATTTGCTCAACTCACGTCAAAGGTGTATCTGCGAGGTGGAATTATTTTATAAATGAGCTCTACTCACATCATTGAGCCGAGCTGGAAAGTTTACTCATGCTTTTTATATAGTTACTTTTCCACCAGCTTAGCTTTTCCACTGCTGAAACGACAATGCATCACTGAAATTCCGTCTGTGTTTTCTTGGAAAAACCTCAATTGCTTTTGTATTTATCAATTTCCTAGTTTGAATAAAGTTTGATCCTTAGTAATATAAAAATTTACTAAAACTATAGCTGGATGGGAAATGTTCCTCGTCGCGCTCGTGCAGTCTACGTTACCTTTCGAAGAGACAAAGTAACCTATTACTGCACCCTTAAATTTTGATATTTAATAAACGGTACCAGATACTTTCTCCCAGTTGAAACTTTATACCATCCCAAGAGTAGCATAGGGGGTGGTTATTTAGAATTGCAAAAGTAGGAAAATGTTAAAATAAAAAATATTAGATGCATGTAACACACATCCATATTATATTATATTATTATTATTTAAACTATTCGATCGATTTCGAATCAATTTGCACCAAACATGTCAATTAGGCCTGTATAGATGCACAAAAAAAGTTTTGAAATTTTTTGAAAAACAACCACCTTTTCGGACAAAACCCCCAAAAATCGGTTATTATTATTATCACCTAAACGACAGTTTTTAGAAAGATGCGGTTTTTGCATATGGTAGGGTACATTAAAGACTACAAATAAGCCAAATTTTATCAAAATCGTTAGAGCCGTTTTTGAGAAATTTGTTTTTTCTCGTTTTTGGTCATTTTTGGGGGATAAAACCACTTAAAAATCAAAAATTTGAAAAAATGAAAACAAAAACCCCTTGAGATATTCCAGAACTACACCTACATACCAAATTTCATCAAAATCGGACCGTTGGTATGGTCTCCAGCTCTGTACACATCCTAACAGACACACAGACACACGGACAGACATCAGCAAAAAAACACTATTTTGGGTTCAGGGAGCACCAAAACAAGTAATTCTACTAAAAATATTTCTGGGTTCAGGGAGCACCAACACAGATAATTCCACTAAACATTTTTTGGGGGTTCAGGGAGCACCGAAACAGATAATTCCACTAAAAATTCAAATTCGAAAATTTTGACGAATACAATACTTTCTCCATATACTACTTATAGGGTGGAGAAATTAAAAAACAGTTAAAATAAAAATCCCCTTTCTTTTGCCCACTCTTTTAAGTCACAATAAATCAAATAATTAACGTCATCCCTTGAAACAATCGCTGCTGCGCAAAGATGTACTTGCACCAAAGGTTCACTTCGGTTAATATTGTAATATTTTGAACTTCAGTTTTTCATCTTTAGAATACCATTGTGTTTTCTAATCCCTTTTCTGTTTAAAAAAAACTAATGAAAGTCCAAATGGATTTCAAATTCAATTCTTTCAAGTCTTTTATGAAACCTTGCCTTAGCAGTTTCGTTCTCTTTCACGTGTGGGTACTTCTCCAAATAAAGTTTATGTCCTGTATATTCAGTCCCATTACTTACAGCTCGTCACGACATAATAAACCAAGTAATTAAATTCATCCAGTGTGACAATGGCTGTTGGGCTAAGATAACGAAATTTCTACCGCTGAAAGTTACAGCCTCCCGTAATAACTAGAGCACTTGTGGTTTCTGTACCAACTTCTACATCTTTATAATTTATTTAACAATAATAAGCTTAACGTTTTACAAAGTCAACGTATTATAATCATGATCGTACATGTACAAAATAAACAATTTCTTCTCTTGTAATATATTTCCTATTAATTAATATAAATATTGTTTTCAATTATTAACTTATTTTAATATGAAAGATAAACTATTTTAGTGACTTTTATGATGAGAATTAAGATCGGGAGCGGTCAATGAGCACCGACCGTAGTCCGCAGAACACGTTTTAAACAAGTATAAAATTGTACTTATACCAGGTGTCCTAAAAGTCCCACCTCCCCACCCCCTATTATTTCTTTTATTAATGGAAATAGACAGATTTGCTTTTTGGATTGTTAACATGAACAAAAATGGAGTTTTTTTTGGCGTATCGTAAATTTCAACCCCTCCCCCAATAATGTGGTATTTTGGGGGCAAGTCGAAAATTTTAAATCAGAACCCCTATTGAGTGACACCTCATTTTAAAGGCCTTGATAAAAAAAGAAGATTGGCTCAAAACGGAGGTCTCTATGTTGACTCTATCCAATATAATGGCCAATCAAAGTTATAACTTTCCCCCATTTAAATAACATTGAAATGTTAAAGATGGTACATCTGTTATTTTTTACAAGGATTTCATCCAGTAGGTCACTCCATCTACGTTATAAAACATAGTAGATAGTATAAAAAAAAGTCAAGCTAAGCCCTTTGGAATTCCCAGGTACTGGACTTTCGGTTGATACAACCTTGCAAATGCTTTGTTACTGTGCATGTTAGTCGACTCCTAATGGTAAAAAGTTCAGTACCTCGGGACTTAGCATTTTAAGTCCAATTTGGTCCAAATTTGGTACACAAGTTGGTTCTTAGTCGCTCGGACTAGTTCGTTGATAAAAAATTCAACAACCCGAGCTCGTTTTTTAAAGGAAGTACAGTATTTTTTTATATGTTCGTACTAGAAAGAGTGTTATCTAAAACAAATTATATTGGAGGTTATTCTGCACGTTTTTTACACGTAATTTTAGCAAGTTTGGTTCCCCTAATTATGATTATAAATATGTTGTAATTGTTAATCGTACATCAAATTAGTTTCTACATGATACTTCCATACAGACAGACTAAGACTTAGGGTTTTTCTTTGGCCTTTAATGTGTTTTCCGTGATTTACATTAATAATTAGGAACTATACAGAATACTATGTTCGTTTGAAATATTATTCAAAATTAAATAATAAATTATTTCCCAATTTTTTTTAGTCTTTTTTTGGTAGGTAGTTTTAGTATCAAATGTTATTTTTCATTGAGATATTTCAATTTAAAATCGTTTAACAATTTTGAAAACTTCCTTAAAACGTGACACTTAAGGTAGTCTTCAAATAAACGGCTCTTCACTACAGTATTTACTGAGTATAGTTGGTTTGTGTAAATAACAAATAAAGTTGTTACGATTAAGTTTGAACATGTTCTATTCTATTCATACGAAACATGCTACTGCTGTGGTTGAGTGTGGCAAATTTGTTTCTAATTTTGAAACATACATTTATGTCTAGGGTTTTATGATAAACTACTAACTGTAAATTAAGTTTCCACGTTTGACCAGGGATTTTGCGAATCTCCCAAACACCAAAATAAAATTAAACTTTTTACGAAAGCCCGTTGTACAAAATCATTTTTAGTTTTTTTTGAATTTAATTAAAACTAGTAAATGTAATTTATGATTAATTTGATTGAAAGTGGTGAAACTGCTGTATTCCTATACTAGCTATAAACAATTATTAAAATTCCGAATATAATTAAAGAACTAAAAAAACAATCTAAAAACTTTGTTGCCTTATTTTTACAAATAATTCCTTCAAAAGGATATTAAAATCTCCGCAGCGATTAGGGATTACAACCGAATATGTTTAAAGAACTAAGAAAATAATCTAAAACTATTTTGCTTATTTTTACAAATAATTATTTCAAAAGAATATTAAAATCTCCCCAGCGATTACAATTACAAATTCCTGTTTAAAAGACCAAAATAATGTTTGAGGTAATTAAGATAAGGTTACAGGGTTTCCATAGTTTGAAATCAAATATATAAATTTTGAAAGCATCATAGAAAAAGTAAGATCTTACAAATATTGTTTTCTACTCACCTCATTTTTTTGAAGGAATATTAAAATGCTTTATACACAGAAAGAAAAATTTATCAACTAGAATAATTTATGTAAAGCTAAATAACAATAATAAAATGTCTCTAAGAGATAGGTAATTCTTAAATTTTGTTTTCTCTTGCATTTAAATTTAGAGTCTCCTACTGCATTTTAGGTTAGATATGTACTTGAGGGAAAACAGATGAGTAAGACATGCTTTAACATAGTTCTGTTTCTGATGCTTATTTTCCTTCTACTTCGTTTGGTTAGTTTAAGTGAACTCAGACTTATAGAACACTTATATTGCTCGTTCGCTTGTTACATCAAATAGTTTTTCTTATTTGTATATCCAGACTATGTAGACATTTACAAAACTTATTCTTACCATTTTATAAATGTATTTTTTCTAGAGTTTCCCATTCCATGCACTATTCAGGAAGATTTATTTAAGATGAAAGTAAATATAATAAATGTTGCACTTTTTATTAGACAATAATGTCTGCTTACACATCTCTCCACAATTTTGTATTTTACATCAACCTTTCTAGTAAAAAGTTAGCAATCTAGTAAAACATGTTTTATTCCAATCTGCAAATTTTAAATGCAGACTTAAATATTAAATTCTTCTCGATGCAACTTTTGTGTTCTCATAATCTACCTTTTTAATTACGTCTCCACATATTATAACATAATGTGGATAATAACTTTCGTGTATTTAAATTTTCTAAGATTTTTTTAAGATTCCATTTACCACTTGACACTGAAATTAGACAAACTCATTAACTTTTTTCAAAGTAGCCTTCATATATTTTGAATTCTTGTTACTATATATTTATCAATTAAAAGAACGTATTAGGAAAGTGTATAAGCTATCTAAATAATTTTATAAAGGTAGATAAACTTACACATTTTATATTTTATTTGAAAGTTTGTTTAAGATATTGGAATATGAATGCAAGCAAATATTTTCATCACTAATTTCCTTTGAGACTAGTATTCAAGAAAATATATTCAACCTTTTTATCAACTCTCAAAGTGGAATTATATTTGCTTCATCATTTAATTAAGCTTATATTTCATATTATAGAAAGTTTTATTAGGTATGGTGAAACTTAGACTTTCAAAATGAGTGCCAAATAACAAAGCAAGTACGTTTATATCTCTAATAGTGTACGCTTGTCTTAATTTTCAATAATTGCACAGGTATAATTGCAATCAGTTCTCCTAAAAAATAAAATAAATGGGACAATCGGTCATAACATAAATATCTTTTACCCAACATAAAATTATAGATACAAAATTAATATTTTAAATATGCGTTTCGAATAACAATAGTTTTTTCTTAAGGCCGGGGGCCGCTCTGCCTGTAGATAATGCAGTATGATTAGTTAATTGGAGGTAAAATTCTAAATTTTCTTCGTGAATATCCAGCTGAAGCAAAATATAAATAAAAATCATGTTTAAGGGGGAGAAATATCTTAAGCTTCGGTGTTGAGAGTTGTACGTTAGTTACGCTTGGCTGCATACGGTTCATTTTAAAAGAAAATATTCCGCTTATTTCAATTATTTACAGGATAAATTTCTGCTCATGAGCAAACATAAATACTCTTTTCTAGTTAGTCCTTTTTGTGTAAATAAATTCTGAAATATGAAGTAAAATCGCTTACTTAATGTATAAACATATTTCAAGTTTTAATAACTGGTATATTCCTAGCATAGGAGTAGTTATATATATATATATATATATTCATATAGCCTATAGGATGTATTGTCCTGACTGACTAACATGGCATAAACGTAGAGCAAAAACTACTTAAGATACAAATACGATATTCTTACGGGGTCTTAGACGCAGAACAAGAAAAGAAAAAAGTGGGGAAAATTAGGGTGTTTACCCAAAACCCTATAACAAATAAAACAACAGATTCCGATCAAGAACTTAGCAACATGTTTTGTTGGATTCATTTACATTCATTACCATAGCAATCAGATTAGCCAATTTAGAACCAGTTTATTATTTTTCACGACCGTGAGCGTTTTTAGATTAGGTTAATAGTATAAAAGCAACACACAAACAAAATCTACGAAAAAGGATTACTGAATTATAATTCAAACTTCAAAAACTTATCATAATTTTAGGTTAGGACTTACAACGTATAATTGCGTGCTAACGTAGCGAGCGCAAATTTGTTTTTATTTGGCCCCACGCTGCGACGCCAATTATACAACGGAACACCTATTGACGTTGTTCTGCTCCACGTTCGGGAGCCAATTAAACAACGAACAATCGCGTGCTGACGTTCTTTTGTTGTATAATAAATTACAACACCTACTGGAAGCCTTTAGCCAAAATTTTATCTTTAGCTTAGGTGATGCAACTGGGTGTCTGATACCTATTTCTATAAGTATTTCGACTGACTCTAACACTTTAAAATAGCTTCCAGAAATTAATAAGTTTACTAGCTCTGAATTTAATTTACGAGAACTCTTGATTATTTTTGATCTCATGGAAATGAGAACAGTGGAACAGCCCTTATAACTTACCTTATTTGTGCTTTGATTATTTCTACAGCTAAACACATTTATTATACTATTTCTAATAAAGGAAATTATCATGAATGGATAACCATAAACAGGTAATTGATTACTCTCAGTATTTCAGTATAAAAATTAATAATTAATTTATTCAAAATTCAAAATCAAAACCTTTTCAAAATTAAACATAAACAACTCGCTTTTCTCACCATCTGCTTGTACATATAATTTCTATTCAATATTAATGTTAAACCTATAATTCTAATTTCTAATAGGCTTGGCAGACAGTCTAATTTTATAATCAATTTAATTTTAATTTATTTGAATTTAATTAATTTACATTTAACTTTAGGGAATATCGAATTTACATTTATTTAATTTATGATTTGAATTTAATTTGACACTAACCTATCTCAACCAGTACTTTAAATATTTTTATTGAATTTACTCAGGCAATTAATTAAAATGGGGGACTACGTATTCTCGTTTACACAGACCTTAATTCAGCGTTTTTCACCTCCGGTTTTCCGTGATGGATGCCGCTATGTTGATGGGCTGGTGCTGGAGCTGATATGATGCTGTGTCTGGTAGCCTGGATTTTCTGATTTAAAGTTGTTGGGTTGATATGATGGCTACAGATGTACTTGAAGAGCAGATCTGGTAGAATCTAGTAGAGTTACAGTTGATCCTATTTCTTCCTTGGTTCGTGAGAAGTGAAGTTCCGTTTAGAAGATCATGTCCTGAAGGATTGCCTATGTCGTCTCAGTATCGCCAAATAGAGTTATTTTTGCTTTAACTCATTTGGATAGGCCGTAGAGTTAATCCTGAAGAACTACTTCTGACTTGTAGTTTATATTTAAAAGTTATTTAAGTTTAACGAAGAAAAAATATTTGCTGCAGAGTGACGTGAAGTCTACATTCGTAACAATTTGAATCTCGAGTAAGTTTTCGAGCGAATCCGAGAGAGTCAGCGATTCCGAGAGAGTAAGCCAGAGTAAGCCCGTG
This sequence comes from Philaenus spumarius, assembly GCA_018207615.1. NCBI lineage: Eukaryota > Metazoa > Arthropoda > Insecta > Hemiptera > Aphrophoridae > Philaenus > Philaenus spumarius. Next base: position 93,275 of record JAGFPH010003135.1, on the reverse strand, counting down.
GATTTTTCGCGTTCAATCCTTTATACACTTCGTGACGTCATTTCTTACATGCCCTGTACCAATCTTACAAAAGAATAATTAAGGGAACGGAAGCAATACTG
>JAGFPH010003135.1:46333-81607 GCA_018207615.1 Philaenus spumarius | reverse complement strand
CAGTATAACAGAATTTGACGATTCTATAAAATCCTGGCACGGAGTCTGTTGAAATTATGGCAAATTAGTTATTAGTCTGTTGGTCTAGTGGTGGTTATTGTAATACAATGTGTAAGTTTTCACTACCTTATGTTGTATGTCTGTTTGTATCTGTGTTTGTAATCGTTGTAAGTTTTTAAAATATTGTTTTTATAGTTTTTAAGACAATGTCTATTGCAGTTTTAAGATTGTTTAATGACAGTAAAAATAAATAAATAAATAAAATAAATAAATAAACTAAACATACTATGATCATCTTAAACATTATATCTAAAATTCATTCTGAAAAAATTAATCAACTATAATGACCTCACAATCTCTATAAAATACAACAAATTCTAATATTAAGGGACATTCACCTCGTTCATCTACGGAGAACAGGAAATGCATATCGCACATCAACATTTAGTTATTAATAGTTATCCTTGAAGTTCAAAATGTTACGTTCTCTTGATGTGACTAGGAAAAAAATATGTGTTTTATGCATTGAGTGCTACTCCTGATGAAGTTTACTTTGTTTGACGAAACAGCACTATAAAGTTACGGAATTTTCCACAAAGTAACAATGGCAGGTAATAGGTATTAACGAGTATAAACAAAATTAACCTCAAGTTAAAAAATATAAATAAATGTTTCTTAAATACATGAATGATTCAGATTCTTATAATTTTTTTTTTTAAACATTTACCATCCTTATATATTATTTCTCAAATATGTTATTTTTTGTCGCTAAGCGATATCTCCCTTAATTCTTCATCAAAATTAATGATGGAAACATCATTTTATAGCTTATTTCCCCGCTATTTTCCGCGAAGAAAAGTAGACAAATAGTTTAAAATTAATGTTTTCGTTAAAAATGTATTAAGAAAACTTTCCTCTGAAAGTTCATATGATTCCTAATGAAAAGCGCCACCTATTAACAATCTGTTTAACTAGAATGACAGCTGTTGGATAGATTGTTTACATTCTATATATGCAAGTGTAATCTATCACGCAAATCAATCAATTTAAATCTAAGTAAAGCGTTATACATTTTGATAAACTGTTATTAATAAACCAACGTAAATAAATATACGTAATTAACTGAATTAAACCAACGTATTAAATCAGGTAAGTGCCTACTCCTTACTTGCGAAATATTCACACGGATCGGCTAGTGTTTACATATTCTCAAAAAGCTGTGTACTGTATTTCAATTTGTATTCACAAACCATGGCAAATTTACTAAAATTATATCTCTTAAAGTAGCATACCGTCACTCCACTCGAAATGTGTAAAGTAATTTTATTCTACCGTTTAAAAAATATATATGTTATGTTCCGTTTATTTCCGATTATATATTGTAGACTTAAAAAATTGCTTCTTGCCCTTTCGACCGATTATGTTGAGGACTTGTTTAGAGTAATTGAATAATATACAGGGGGTAACGGAACTCAATGGAATCGATTTAACAAATTGTCTCTTGCGTAAAAATAAAATAGGCCCGAAAACTCTTAATTTATCCGCCTTTTTGTTTTTTACGAAAAAACTTAATGTCTTTGGAAGTAGATAATCGTGTTCACACTTTGTGTATTTATTTGATATATAAACTTTTACGTTGTAACAAAAAATCAGAACAGTATCTTACATGTTTTCAAAATTTCGGCTTTTAAAATTTGTAGCAATATTTAACATTAACTATTGTTTCAAATAGTTTTCTGATTTTTTGTACCCAGGTAAAAGTTTACATACAAATATGTACACCAAATTTGAACTAAATATCTTATATACTTGTTTTTGAAAAAAAAAATGGTGGACTAAATAGAAAACTAAGAGTTATAAATATGGAATAGAGGTTTGGGGAGACATTGCAGATATTTTTAAAGTATATACAAAATATATATTCGGTTTATGAACTTTGGTAAATTTAAAAGTTCTTTTAAGAATGTATTCAGCAATTTATAATTGATGACTGTTCCAAGCCTTTTCATTTATAAGTGTCTGTTGCTAATTAAGAAACAAATATACTATCCTATTACTTTAAATGAGCAATTCTTGTATATATCTTTGTTTCTATCTTTGTATCTATATTTGTATCTGTCGCGGATCTCGAAAACGGCTCTAACGAATTCAAAGAAACTTTGTATTTAGGTGTAATTTTGATTTTTAAGTACACCCATATAGTTGTATTTCGTGTAAAAAAGCAATTTTTTGAGAAAATCTAATTCTAAAGTTAAAAATTTTTAACATAGTGTCTTATGGGTTGCCATGTTGGTTACAAAATAACAACGAAATAGTAAATAAAGGATCAAAATAGCTGTTTAAAACAAGCCAATTTATACTGTTTTATCAGCTGCTGTTCATTGGATAGTTTTTAATTACTGTTAAAAAAACAAGCTAATTTGTACTGTTTTAGCACGTTGGAATTATAATAAATTGGGCCTGATTTAACAATTTATTTTGTCAAAAAAAAGGTTAACTTGGCAAAGATGGATAAATTCTAATAGTCAATTTTTTAATATAGGCCTGGCTCATTTCTAAAACATAGTATTGATGCTATGTTAATCCTGCAATAATTTTTACTATATTTAGGCCTGGTTTCAAAATTTTAGTTGACAGAGATAGTAGAACTAGGACTAAAATCGTAATGAAAGCCTCTCACGTTTCTAAAGCATGTATTTGAGGTTATAATAATTAATCTTGTAATTACTGTTAATATATTTAAGCCTGGTGTCATAATTTTACAAACCTATGTACAAACGAGCCAAAGATTAACGAGATTCTTTAGCGAATTTTCCAACTGCGAGCGAAGCGAAGCAGCCATCTGAGACCGACGGCCGAAGCGGGGTTGGGACGCGAAGCGTCCAGGGGCAGAGCCCCTAGTTTCCTTGAAAAGCAGAGTTTCGATGCTTATTCAACCCGAAATAGGGAAGTCCTTAATTTTAACACAGAGGGCATATTATCAATGAATACAGAATACTATATTTTTCTGTATTCATTGATATTATTCTGTTCAAGAATATCTGGATTAAAGTGTCTAGCTCCTAGGAGTTGTTTTTTTTGTAAAGTAATTTGATCTTGGAGAGAATAAATTGTGAATTATTTTTCCATAATTGTTCGTGTTTGTGTATAGATTATAAAGGATATTAGAATATTGTATTTTTATGCTTACAAATGGACGAATAATGTATAGGATATGAAATGTTTGTGGATTATTGTAATGTATCTTAGTTTTAATTTTGTTAATTTGACAGTTCACCTGTTTTTCTTCAGTCACCAACTGGTTTTGTAAATTGATTTGTGAAATAAATTACTTCCATCTCTATGTCTATGTTTACTGGAAATATTAATCTTATTTTTATCTTAACAACAATTTATTCTATAAAGTGGTTCCAGATACTTCCAGGACATCAATATATATGTGGTATATGTATGTGTGTATATGTGCATTGGAATTGTTTGTATGTGTTGTATCGTATTTTGAATTTGTGTGCTTGCAAATAAATTTTATTACATAACTGTGATCCAGCAATCGGACGAGGAGTCAATTGAAACTAGCCCCTATTGTGTGTCTAGTATTATTTCCTTCTCGACAGTAGCTATTTCGTTTTAAGAAGTAATTTTATTTTGTTTTTAATAATATTTATATGTATTGCATTAGATTACTTAGACAGTATGTTTATATATTTTTTCTGTATTATGTGAGGGCAAGAATTAATAAAAATATTAGATTTTACACTTTAACCAAGATTATTAAAAATGTAACCGCGAACTGAATCTTTTATCGAAGCGTTTACATAAAATATAACTACATTTATTTTTGTTTATTCGGTTTTTAACCATACAGAAATGGCAAAATGAATCTCTACATGTCTTGGTGATTGATGAGTGAAAATTAATTTGAAATGACTTCTCGCAAGTTACATCCTCAAATTGAATATTAATCAAGGAAGAATAATGCAAGTCCATAAATAAAGACATTTATAGAATCTAGGTTACCTTCATAAACATATTGTACTTGTTAATGAAATGAAACCTCTAGACAGAAGTTTGGCAACATCTCAAATGCCTTACCGCTCACAAGATATATTGGTTTTAATATGAAAACGGAAACAAATGCAACCCTTGACATTCAGCAGTAATAGTTTGAGTTTAGTTGTGCATATAATCAGTGTGGGGTTTATAGTTGTTTTAACTTTTCTCAACTTCTTATGCTGGCAGGAATACGTTAGTGAACTTTTTGGAACACTTATTTATGTAACCAAACATAATACATAATATGTTAAACCAATTTTTTTGTTTCAATTAATTGTACATTTTGTACGTTTAGACAAACAAATGTAAACGAAAAGTAAATTAAACATTATATATATAACTAAACATGCCTTTCTTAAAAAGAGTTACAAATTTATAAATAATTTTAAGATAGAATTAATTATTTGGTAATAATTTACTTCTAGGTTTTTTCACTTTTAAAAGTGTATAAGGTTATTTATTTTACAATAGTACTATTTACAAACTCCATAATATGTATGTCTGCAGGGGCACGCATACAAATTGTTTAATTGCACTACCTTCTAATTACCAATAATACAGCCCCGTTAGATAGCCTTAATTAACTATTTCTAAACATCCAGGGTAGAGTGTAGGCACCCGGGGCAAGCTTACATTGGGCGCCTCCTATCGTAGAGGTTTGAACTCATTCTATGGACTCGTTTTTTTTTTTTAACTATATAGACCAGTAGTCAAGCATGTTTGGTAAATAAGAATAGAAACAGTAATACAAATTTAGATCAATATGTACGATTTTATTGTGTGACGCTCAAAGGGAATTTTGGAAGGCTGGAAGGCAATCAAAAATTTGTATCAGCATCTCGTGGCTCCCCCTTGATGAGGCGCCCGGGGCAGCTGACCCACTTGCTCCTCCCCCCCCCCTCTTCTTAGGGACGGACCTGTAAACATAAGTAATATAGTATTATATATATGTAATATATAAAGATGTATACATAAAAGTTATTAAAGTTAATTAGAAAAGTTACTTATTAGTCATAGCTAAATATTAGGAGTCTAGCAGAGTATTCAAAAATAAAATATCAAAATAACCAATACAAATATTCAATTTTATGTCATGTTTTGAGGAATCTTTTAAGGACTTTTCTATGAAATTGTTATTTTAGTTCGAAGTTTCTAAATATATATTTAAAAGTTTAGTCGTTGTTTATTGCAATTTTTAAATAGGACATCTTTTAGTTACTACAAAAATACAAACTTTACTTATTAAAACACTGTTATATCATACTTCAGGAGAAGGAACACCAGAGGGGAATTGACCTATATACACTTTACATAAGCAAACATGTCTTTAAAGTTACAATTAAAGATACATTGAAAGTTAAGTTGAGGATATGAATTTAACTACAATCGACAAAGAACAACATTTTTTATATTCTAGTTATACTATATATCGTAAGCTCTTCTTTTTTTCATTTAATACCTCGTACTACAGTTGGATCGCTCGTTATTGGCACTTGAGGTTCAAGCACGAGACTGGCTTTGAGGCTATTATACAGTACATCGTAGTAAAGCCCGGTTAGAGGCTACAGTAATGTGAAAATCTTATTTAACACCTGTACTGAGTGCTGAGTAATGGAATAACGGAAGACGTAATTCATGGTGGGGGTAAAAACTAGGGTTTCCGCGAAATATTTTAGTGCCAATATACAACATACTGTACTAAAGTTGTATTTTGTACACTTTACCATCAAGAAGGTCCGGATTAAGAGCTATTTACGCCCTATGTCTAGGTTCTAAATTACGACCCTGGGGGTGTAGAATTTTTTTTGCATATTATTTAGTTGTAAAACTCATGATTTAGAGCTTCTCTGGGGGCAATTTGGGCTGTTTTATTTGCAACCCTTTTGATTGCATTTGTAACTATTTTCCAAGAAAAAAATGTATATCAATCACGCGATAACATCGATTGAAATGCCAAATGTATGAAAAGATAATATTTGTAGTTTGTAGTAAGCAGAAGCTTATAAGATATGACTCAACTTATTGTAATGTGTAATGAAAACAATTTCAATGTTTCACACACAACTTTTTAACAAATTTATTAAAATACAAAACTTGAATACGTTAGTTTTTAAAAGTTGTATCTGCACTTACACCCTTGTCACTCGCAATTTTACTAAATTTGTCTATGACAAAGATCTAACTGCATTTTGACATATTTTATATTATATACAATGAGAGGGAAATATTTATTTACTAAAACCTACATAAAAAGTTAAAGTATAGCTATGTTACATAATGTGGTGATTTAGTTTAAATTTGATATATATGAAAAAAGCGTTAGCACTTTAAATTATTCAAACTCGTTTCCCGAAAATTATGGTCGGACCAGTTAGATGCTTGTCAAACCAAGCCAAAGAGATATTGACTATTGCCTAAAATCAAAGAATCTTGAAAAACTAGGGGAGACACCTGCGTGCTCCGCACGCCAACCCACGGTGCGACCTTCTAAAAACATATGTTATGTTTTATTTATAATAAAAGTGTAGGATTAATAATAACCTCAAAACTAAGATGGTAAATAATGTTAAATGTTCAAATCAAATTATTTCTTATATTTTATAACAGCAGTAATAATAAAGGTTAAAAGAACCAGTAAGGCTCAGGTCTACACTTAATCAAAAACCTAACAAAAAAGTTATAAATAATAACCTCAAAACTGAGATGGTAAATAATGTTAAATGTTCAAAACAAATTAGTTCGTAAATTTTATAATTTGAATAAATAATTCATTTCCTCCCTTATAAAAATCAATATTTACTTCCACAAAGCAGCTGTATTAGTTAGTTTCTTATTATAAACAGCTGTTTTGTATTAAAATGTTTTTATAACCTTCTGAATACTGTAATCATCGTTATTTACATCCACGAAATCAGCTGGATTAGTTTGTTTCTTATAATAAACAACTGTTTTGTATAGAAATGGTTTTTAAATATTTTCCATGTTAATCTTATGGGGAAAACCCGACCCTTGAGATTAGCTCACGCCATTAAGGATAAGAATTTTTGACATCTAAAACCTTATTGTAAAAATACGAAATGAGACGATTTTTTTGAAACCTCAAACATTAAAATTGGTCCAGAAATAAGGGAGGAGTTGTGTTTACAAAAAACGGCTTCACGTATTATATATAAAGATAATACACACTACTAAATAAACAACACTGTCTATGAATTTACTAATGACAATCAAAATATGTACATAGTTTTAAAAGCCTCTCCTTAACATCCCCCTCTCTTTTTCAAGGCCAGTGCAACACAGACGCTCGCTACTCACACTCGACTAGATGTACACCATTTTTCGTTTTCCCCGTGATCTGCGCCCCCCACAAGCCTGCGCCCTAGGCCATGGCCTCGGAATGGGTAATCCGGGCCTGCCTTCAAGGCCGTTTTATGTGAAAAACAACTGACAGGATATTACATTTATATGAAATCCCTTGATTTAGTATCTACATTCGTATTTCATTAAAATTATATCATCGAGTTAAAGAAAATATTTAAAATTATAAGTCTTTTAAGTTAGGGCAAAAGGGCTTAAGTCAGAAGTTGTTAACGATACAGGAGAAGCACTCAAAGTTTTGACAAACTCATGGTTTGCATTGAAGTATGTATTTTAATTTAAGAGAAGGGGTGAGATAGGCAATATGGTAGCACGCAACTCAATTGCTGTTTTGTTCTCAGTTTTTATTGACAAGCCATGATAGCTGAGTGGATAGCGTAGAATCTTCTTGATCAGAAGCTACTGGGTTCGAATCTCGGCTAGACCAGGTAACTTTTCATATCTGTGGTTTGAAGGTAGGAGGGCGGATGTAAAACAAACGGTGGTTGGCTCACTTCCAAGCTGACGGGATATGACTAGTTACCTGGTCTCCGGCTTGGGATGTTTTGCATAATTTTTATAAGATTATAAATATGTATCTTATATATTTTTTTTATTTAAAAAAACACACGAAAATTTGTTTTTTATATAACTTCGACTTTTTTACCGTTGATGTTCCGCGTAACCATTGAAATCACAAACAGTATATATTTTATTCATACAATAATAATTCGTTAACAATTTCTGACTTAAGCCCTTTTGCCCTAACTTCAAAGAATGATAATAAAACCTTACAAACAATGTTAGAAAATAGAACTAATTTCTTTCTTCTATTTGCTTACTAAAGTTTACAATTTCTTTGAACAACCACGACTTCTTGTACTAATTAAATTTTAAAGTTTAAGGGTTACTGTACCGCAGTTTCAATATCGCCAACACAGTAGGAACGACTCCTAAAGTTTGAATTCCTAACATTATCAGTTAAATAGGACAACTACATGCAACTAATGTTCGTCATAAGAAACAGATGTTGCCTTTCAAACGTAAGCTTCGATTACAAATTCCAGTTGAGGAAATGGAACTTATAAATAATCTAAGTAGACAGAAATAGCGATGTAAGGTCTTTTTCTATATATTATTAATAAATAACTTTACAACTTTGTATTTTAGTTTTAAGAAATGGTTATTTTTCTATTAATTGCTTGTTTGTGAAGTATGTTTCAAAACGCGTCAGAACAGTAAACAGACAATTTAGGATGACTTTCATATAATATTGTGTGTGACTTTTTCCATGTAGTTGTGTTTAAGTACTTTACTATTCAAATTATTTCTATTTATTTTAGTTTACGTTTGGTGAAAATTACTTTTAGGGTATAATTTACACGTTTCCGGCTAGTTACCGGTCAACATTACAGTCAGATGACAAATAAAAGTGATCCATGACCCTAAACCTACTTGACATTATTTATTTTATCAAACATAGCATACCAAATCTTACCATATCCTATATTTTGCATTTTTATTCTTTTTTAGTTTCCGTGGACTACTAAAAAAACTACCTAGTAAAAACTAAAGTATTCCGAAATTGCACGACAACACCAAAACTAAAACAACAAACACAAAACAAAAGCAGAAAAATATGACAGCTGTAGACACTAAAAGTTACTGCCAACTTCAGAAAACGAAATAACAGCTTCTTACATAGCCATACAAATAACATAGCCATACATATAACAAAGCATTAGAAAGCGGGGCACGAAGCTATTTAAAAAGTCGGTGTAAACTTTATTTCAAAATTTCTTTTCTAAGATTAATATACTTCAAACCTACTAGTATTACATATTACTATGTTCAGAAAACCAACAATTTTAAGAAAACCATATAAAATTTAAAAAAATAATAATAATTTATTGAGGGTCCGCCTTCCCTTTAATTTTTAAAATCTCAGTAGCTTTATTTAAACTAATTAACTAAAATGTGTAATACTATTGGTGTTTGGAGCAATACCTTTGTCAATATACCTAACTTCGTTTAACTTAACAACACATTCATTATCTACGGAAACGGATGAATATAGTTTGCAACAACAATAAATTATAACTTTAGTTTGCAGTTGACACCCCATTAGGGAGAGTTAGAGGTGTTGCGAGTTAAAGGGGAAGTAAAGTGAAGGTAATGTGTTTATACAACCCCTAACTCAAGATACACTTATTTAATGTTTGGACAATTTCTCCTCGAGAAACGTATATTTACACCGTAGTGAAAGTTAGGCCGGATTGGAAATGAAATGAAGCAGAAATTAATAAGAAAAATATAATCAGTTACACAAATTTCGGAAACGGGAAATGTTTCACCCATAAAGCAGAATGAAATTATCTGGTATATTAACTATTATAAGCCCTGTAACAGGAAGACTGCTGATACGATCAGTTGATATTTGAGTCCACAAATTTTTCCGATTTTGCATGAATAGAAAGTTTCACTAACTTTTGAAATCTTTACAAAAAATATCTTAATCACTAAGATGTTCAATGATATCCTACTTTTTTCATTGGCATGGGGAATCTTTAAATTAACGTTCTTGTAAAAATATGTAAGAGAAAATAGAGTCACTATAATCCAACCGCCATCTTCTTTCGTGTTCACTTAACCTACGTTTAAAACGATGGCCTTTGCGTTTCAAATGTGTCATTGTTGCATTCGCAGATGACAGAGACTTTATAAGGCTGATGTATAATATGCAGAAGACGGTCTGAAGTCCGATGATGGTTTACAGTAAATTATATGGTCATGAAATAAAATACTTTATTTTTAATATTACGAAAATTGTATTATTTCCATTTTTTTTTTTTTAATACCATACATTTTACTGCACACTTATTAATTCGCCCATGCGTTCCAATTTTGTATCTCCTTAGATATGTTTGAAATATCACCTTACTTAAGACAATTTACTATTACCTTATACATTGTAAATATTAGAATACATTTTGGTCTTACATTTTTCAAGGTGCATACTTCACAAAAGTAATTCCGGCAATAACACGACAGAAGAATCTTTTTCGAACCAATTCTAATCAATTTAAAAGAGCCCATACAGCACCTCATTTTATAGGTTTGAATATTCTACTATTCAGAAATGTTTGTATGTATAAAGTGCTAAGATGTTTCTTTGAAAGGAGTGGTGGTTGCAGTTCCCGACCGAGAACTCAAATTTCTCACAATAAATTGAATACTTATGTATCTATACCGAAAATCTATGAAATTATTTGCACATCTTTCACCAAAGTGTATTCACTGTTTGTCATGTAATATCCGAAGCTGTAAAAATAAGAATACTTTCTCCTGGTTATTGAGAGAACATTTAATTGAGACAGAAAATATTTAACTATATTTTAAATGTTTGTTAATCGCTATTCCGAATATTGATATATATTAATAAGTATATTAACTTACCGTCTGCAATATTCTTGTATTATCGTCGTTTAAACGACGGCCGTTTCGGCTATTCAGCCATTTTCAAGTAGGTAGTTCAGGTTTACCTTCGTCAATCACAAACACTTAACACATAGTTACATATTAAAAAATATTACACCACTGCAAAAATGGAAAGTTTATGAATGCTTTGGAACAATTTGAAATTTATAAGAACTATAAAGTGAATAACAACAGTTATAGTTTGGTTACTGTAGCCCATGCATCACTGAGGATGGCGACATTGTCGTTGAAACGCGTTTGAGGTTAGTAAACGTATTTATTGTGAGATTTTGTGTTCAGGTTTTATTTTATCTAAGTTACTTTCTCACAAGTCAAGCTCATTAGTTATTTATGAATAACAACATTTTACTGAACGAAAAATTAAACTTTAATTCGAATGCGCTGTACGATACTGTTTTAACGAAGGTAGATAAGACACTACCCCCTCCCAAAGATATATCCGCAGTATGTACTGGGGCATCATGAAAGACAGTCGAGTATCGACTTCGTGTGTTAAATGTTAAGTGCGTGTAAATGTTTTGTGTGTTTTTTATATGTAACTATGTGTTAAGTGTTTGTGATTGACGAAGGGAAACCTGAACTACCTACTTGAAAATGGCTGAATAGCCGAAACGGCCGTCGTTATAACGACGATAATACAAGAATATTGCATACGGTAAGTTAATATACTTATTAATATATTTTAAAGTATTAATTCAATAATGTGTGTGTGCATGGTTGTGTGAAAAACCTATTTGATGTGAATGTGTTGTGAGGGAGTGTGTATAACGTGTGTTTGGAGGTTTAAATATGTTTGTACTAAATTAAGGAAAATTTGTAAAAAAAAATTGTACAACTTGGTATGGTAATTTGTAATGATGTATATTGTATTTATTTGGTAGAAAGAGGAGTGTATGAGTGATAGATGTAGAAGTATATTTAGTTTATAAATAGGTTAGTTTTTAAGGAAATAAAATTTCGTAACTCATGTTGTAAAAATATTTAAAAACATAAATTCATATTCATTAATTCTAATTCCATGATAAAAATCACCTGAAAATATAAACTAAGCAAAATTGTATATGAATAATTTATTGCCTCTTGACTTAATATACTTCAAAACATATGTACATATTTTATAAATATTCAATAATCCTTAGCACTGTACTATGTGCTGATAATGATAGTAGATGTTGACAGACAAAAGAAGCAGTTAACATTAATTCCAATTACACATAAGTAGTGACACATTACTGTGCCGTACTCACGAGTGTGGATCTGGAAAGAACGCAACCCGCACGGCACAGTGCATTGGTTTTGCCCTGTCACTTATTTTAAATGCATTTCTAAAAACACCGGTATGCATTTATTCTCTTGAAAACACGGAAGTTCTCTTTATTAAATTTAGTAAGTGTGTTTAACATTAGTATTGAAGGATGTTACCGAGGTGATCCACTAGGATTTGAAAGTCGACATTTCTGAGAAATCGGAGGGTTGATAGTTCCGCAAAACATATTAGTGACATGGCTAGTACAGCCGTGGCCAACGGCACCATCTTAGCGCCTGAAAATCTCAGGTCCGCACTCGTGAGTACTACACACTATGTGGGGAGGAATTCTAAAAATATTACTGCTATAAAACCTTTCCTGAGCGAATACCTCCGTTTCATATTACATATTATGCCTTTTTATTTATTGTTACTGGTTCAAAGTATAACCCGCAGCGTGAATGCCTAGTTAACTATAACAAAACTGTTTTACAAAAGAAACTATTTTTACTTCCTCTTTCCCTTATTCCGCCTCCTTAAGGGTCGGCTCTAGCTGTCGGCCATGTTGGCTGATACTCCATAAGACCAATGTTAAATTAAAGACCAAATTTTTCCTTTATTTTTGATCGGAAAATTATAAACGATATGTCATTTTAAAGCTATGGTCAATATGCAAGCAAATGGCTTTTTAAAAATTAAGAAAAATATTTTTTTTAACATTTATTAACAATTCAAAACATTGGTTTTTATTATTTTTTTATGTTGTCACTATTAATTATAGCGAAAAACTACCAAGCCATTCGCCTGAAGAATTTCGTTCCGAAGATTTTTTTTTTTTTTAAACGCTATTTGAACAATTGCGGGTTTTAAATGGATTTAGGCTGAGCAATGTCCGTGTAACCTACCGCCGCTATAGGGTGATTTTAAATATTTTTTACGTTGTAACTATTAATTATAGCGAAAAATTACCAAGAAATTCGGATGAAGAATTTTGTCCCCAAGAGTTTGGTATTTTAAAAAAAAACTCTATTTGAATAATTGCGGGTTTTAAATGGATTTAGGATGAGCAATGTCCGCGTAACCTACCGCCGCTATAGGGAGTCGCAGGTTGCTTTCTGTCTTACTAGAGCCGACCCTTAAGACAAACAGACGGGGGATTTTAAAAACTCAGACGAGACTTACTTCATATTTATAAGTTTGAACTCGTGACAGCCCTAACCTGGGTTTCTTGAAACACCAAAGTACCACCTCACCTATTGCTGCTATCAAAATGAAAGTATTTTTAAATATTAATGCTTATTTTAGATCGGATTTAAAATGAAATTTCTGATTTCATAACCATTCTTTCACAAAGCATTCTTTTAAAATTATTTTAAAAGTTATGAGATTTTTAAACTAGTTAAAACTTTGACATTTATAGCACTAGCCGTCAAATGTTAGTTCCGATTGCCTAGTAGGGGCGGTATCAAATAGTTGAAATTGGTGTCTGTGTGTTTTAAATGAAAAGAGTTGTTTTTCTTCACAGCAAATAATGTTTAAAATATTTCTACGTGGCAACTATAGAGGGAAAGGAAGCTGTAAGTGGAACAGTGAGAAAGCGAGAGATAGAGATGTATAAAACCATTCCTATTTAGGTAAGATTAAGACTCCCTCATATTTACCAAAATGTATTTAAATAAATTAATTGCATGATCTGTATAGTGTTTATTGTTTTATTGACTAGTTTTATATTAAAATGTACTTATTTTGTGTGTATTAATGATGAAATACATGCGTGTGTTGAGTTAAATTATATTTTAAAACCACAGCTTTGAGTTTCATAGAATAAAATAACTCAAACGCGTTTCAACGACAAATTCGTCATCTTCAGTGATACACGAGCTACAATAGTCAAACTATAATTATTACTATAGGAGTTGACGTTTTACTATTGTGGCTCGTGCATCACTGAAGATGGCGACTATCTCGTTGAAACGCGTTTGAGTTAATAAACGTATTAGTTGTGAGATTCGTATCTTCTCACAAGTCAAGCTGTGAACTAATATTTTGTTAAATTCTATAAAGTTTGTAATTTAGTTGTTTACTATATGTTTGTGATTAGTATTTTGTTAAATTAAGAAGGAAATAAAGAGATTTAATTCTTTTGTATTATTTATTATTTATTATTTAAAGCCGACACCGGTCAAAGGCTTTTCAAAGATAAACAGATTTTACCTCTAGGAAGATTTTATTTAATTTTTTTTCGTAAAAGGAATTGTGTATGTATCGTAATCAAACTAATTTCATTTTAGTGTAAGTAAGAAGTTTACTTGTGCTCTCCAGAATTAACCAAATACATTTTATTAATTCATATTTACAATATTGGATTTACTTATTTTATTACTGTACAAAATGAGAGAGAAATAATGTAAACTAACTTTAAATTACATAAATAATATTTCAATCAGACAATTATTTTTCACAGTTTTTTTAGGTTAGGTTCACAAAATAAAAACAAACACAAACAAAATTTAAACCAAATAGGTTTACTGTATTATAAATCAAACATATGTTGTTACCTATTAGAAATAAAACAGCTGATTTGGATTATAGGCTTAACACAATTTTAGGTTAGTTCTATACTGAACCAACACACGTTTTTTGAAAGCACTTAGATTTATTACCATAGAAATCAAATTGGCGAATTTCAAATCGGGTAATTATTCTTCACGACCAAAAGTTTTTTTAGGTTAGGAACGCAAACAATGAAAAGGCTTACTACAATACAATTCAAACACTTGTCAGTATTAAAATAATAACAACTTTATTCTTTTCAAGGCCTTTGTGACCAGTTTTGAAATACTCCTTTAACCGAATCACACTTTGGTCATACTTTATAACTTGAAAATGGCCTCTCTTCAAATTAAAAATAATTTCTGTCCTATCAACCGTCATTCTTGTGAAAATATAATAGTATAGAATAACATGTTTGCAATTACCTCGCATCGGGGATTGGTGAGCGAAGTGAACAGGGGCCGGAGCAATCTATTTATATAATACATAAACATATTTATCTCCAAAACTTTCAAAAATAAAACATTACTAAACATAAAACAAAAAAATAGAATATGCATTGCATGCATTAATAATTCGACCACGCAGATGAACCGCTAAAGTGAGTTGAGCAAATTTCCAAAATTAAGTTAATAGGCCTATGTTTTGGTTTCAACCAAAATTTTGGGAAATAGGTCTATTCACGGCGGTGCTGAATAGCTGCAAAATGGTTCGCACGCCAATCCGCATATTGGGAGTATCTTCAATACACAATGCATTGCGTGCTTCGTACGCCATTCCACATAGTGGGATTATCTTCAATACACAAACTCTTGCGTGTATTTTGGGGGAACCAAGCGAGCTATAAGGTCGCGTAAAAATAAAATGTGCAGAATAACATCCTACATTTATATTTGTAGAAACAACTCAAAAACAAATTAATTCTCGTAGGAAAATCTCAAAAAATAGTTACTTCCGGACAAAATACATGCTTCCGATTGTTGGATTTGTTTGGCTAACGAACTAGTCCGAGCGACGTAGACAACCAACATGTGTACCAAATTTGAACCAAATCGGACTTAAGGGTCGGCTCTAGTAAAACAGAAAGCAACATGCGATTCCCTATAGCGGCGGTAGGTTACGCGGACATTGCTCATCCTAATTCCATTGAAAACCCGCAATTATTTAAATAGCGTTTTTTTTTAATACCAAACTCTTGGGGACAAAATTCTTCATCCGAATGGCTTGGTAATTTTTCGCTATAATTAATAGTTACAACATAAAAAAATATTTAAAATCGCCCTATAGCGGCGGTAGGTTACACGGACATTGCTCAGCCTAAATCCATTTAAAACCCGCAATTGTTCAAATAGCGTTTAAAAAAAAAAATACCAAAATCTTGGGGACGAAATTCTTCAGGCGAATGGCTTGGTAGTTTTCGCTATAATTAATAGCGACAACATAAAAAAATATTAAAAATCAATGTTTTAAATTGTTAATAAATATTAAACAAAATATTTTTCTTAATTTTTAAAAAGCCATTTGCATGCATATTGACCATAGCTTTAAAATGACATATCGTTTATAATTTTCCGATCAAAAATAAAGGAAAAATTTGGATTTTAATTTAACATTGTTCTTATGGAGTGTCAGCCAACATGGCCGACAGCTAGAGCCGACCATTAAAATGCGGCCGCTAGATTGCGAACAAAAATGTACATATATATATATATATATATATATGATTTTTAATGACACCTCAAAACGTGTTCTGAGGACCATGATCGGTGCTTATTTGCTGCTCCCGACCTTGGGTCTTACCATAAGGGCCACTGCATTAGCTCATTTTTCTTATGGAAATTCGCTAATAATAGCGGATAATATTGATATATTTGATGTGTCACTGTATACACACTATAGTACGTTTCTTATGTTTGTTTATTTACTCCAAGACGAAGAGTAAAACCACAAAGCTCAGCTAATAATGTACTTACAATTTAATTTTATTTACAATGCTAGTTATTCCTGGTGAATTAGAGATGACCTACTATTATGGACATATTAAATGTGTACTGTAAATATAACACGTCTTGTTTGCAGTATGTATGTTTGTTATGCCTGCCACTTTATACAGAAAACTAGTTTTTCCGATTTCTATCTCTACATTTAGGTACGCCATCTGGAGGTTTTATATGACCAACATTTTTTAATTTATTTCCAGTTAAAAAAAAAACTAATATCGAATTTCCTAAATACTGTACGTAATTTAAAATAAATTACTTAAAGCGTGATAATTAAAATAATTAAAAATAATTTTCCGTAAGTGGAAAGGTGGTGGAGAAGCTAATTGAATTGGAAATATTTTTGAAATCAGTGATGAGTTTTGAAAGTTTCCATCAATGATGGTATTACAACTATTTAAAATTTAAAAAGCACTATACACGAATTTGAATAATTAAGTAATATTCTCTAAAATGTAAACAGTGTGTGCAATGGCATTATAATAATTTACCGTTTCTAAGATCTTTATTGTCTTTGTAAAACGTAAAGTAAGTTAACTAACACGTTACTTAACTAAAACATACTTGTTACTATAGACAGTGAGAAGATCTTGATAGAACACAAAAACTCACAACTAAAACGTTAACTAACTCAAACGCGTTTCCACGACAATTTCGCCATCTTCAATGAAGCACGAGATACAATAATCAAACTACAACTGTAGTTGTCACTATTTAGTTATAATTATAGTTATAACTCGCACATCACTGAAGATGGCGACATTGTCTCTGAAACGCGTTTGAGTTATTTGTGGGATTTGGTATTCAAGTTTTATGCTATTAAGTTATCTTCTCACAAGTCGGGCTCAGTGTTAATTTTGTAGTGAGAAATAGTTTTACTCGAGCTACTTAAAACTGAACTGCTTCTTTTATAATAAGTCTTCGTTAACTTAATGTCAGTATCAATTAGTTTATAATAACGTAATAGAGTTAGTTAATTAATTAAAGTTTACTAACATTGTATTGAATTAAATTGCGACTTCCTCGACACTTTGTGTGCTAGAAATAGTACGTTGAAAGCTTTCTGAAAATTTATATACTGACTAGCTGACCCGTACGGCGTTGCCCGTGGTGGTTGGTATTTTCAGTCTTTTTAACGTAATTGTATTCTTTTTAAGTGTTCAGTCAGTGAGTGGTATTTGGCTTTTATGTATATTAAATAATAAAAGCACTATTGTCATAAAATAATAAAAGATCTGAAATTATGATTTTAGTAACTTTGATCCACCCAAACCCCTCCTAAAATTTCGAAATTTTTCATACCCTTTCTTACTAAGCACCTATGGCCCTAGAGGAAGCTACATACCAAATTTCATTCCAATCCGTTCAGTAGTTTTGAAGAAATCGTTTTTTAATAAATTTTATCCCTCCAAACCCCCCTTAAAATTTCAAATTTTTTCAAACCCTTTCTTAGTAAGCACCTATGGCCCTAGAGGAAGCTACATACCAAATTTCATTTCAATCCGTTCGGTAGTTTTTGAGAAATCGTGATGAGTGAGTCAGTGAGTGAGTGATATTTCGCTTTTATATAGGGCTTATATAGATTATTTTAAAAGTTGTTGAATAGATAATAGTTTTGATTAGGTAACAATAACGTTACATATATAACAAAAAAAATGTCAATTTAACTTAAGTCTGACGTACGCAGTGAATCAAATTATTATTAACTTTTCTGTACACATGGATAAACATCTATGTAATTAATGTTTGAAAAATGTCAAAAATTTACACAATATTATAAAATATAAAGTAAGACGAAGCATTTTGAGGAGGAAAATACAAATTACTTTTAATAAAAGTAGGCAAATGGCGAAAAGATTTTACCAACGCTAAGGTTTATTCTAAGGACTGTACTTAGAATCATCCTTCTTGAACACAATATCAACTCTTATATACATTTTCTTTTTACTACCGTAATTTATTTAAAATCTTTACTTCTAAAACAAATTACACTTTTGAAGGAAGGGGATTCTCTAAAGCGTTTTCAACTAAAAGAAACTAAAAGTTATTTCAATTTATTTCAACCTGTACACTTTATTTTTCTCTCCATCGTATGTTAAATATTAATATAAAGATTATAAACAACTATATTTAACTTTTTTTATTATTAGTTATCCGGACATTTGCCATCATTTGTGTGTTAAAAATAAATACACAATATTTCGGGAACATAAATCAACTCCCGTTATGAAGTGACTAACAACTAAGGGAACATAAACCTAGAGATCTAGGCCTATGTAAAGAAAACAAGTAAAGCTAAAATAAACCACTAAACCTTAACCATCTACATAGTACATCTCAGAGCTGAAACTGATAAGTCAAATAAATACAATAATACAAACACAGAAAAGCACAAACACACACCTGAAGGCAAACCACGTTTTTATATTCAAACTTTGTGGATTGATTTTTAACACACAAATGACGACAAATGTCAGAATAACTAATAATAAAATTGAGCATCAGTCATTAATAAATGACAATATTTTTAACGTCGTACAAATGTTGTTAAATAACAGTATTTAATACAAATACAAATTTGTGTAGTTGTAAAACTACACTTCAATGGAATCAATATTAGTAGGTCAACCATACAGGTGTACTTTAATATTTCACATAGTGTAAGTTTCTTGTTTACTTTATAAGTGCAAATAATGTTGGTCATAATAAGAAGCAGATGTTGCCTTTATTTTTAAAGGCTACAAATTACAGTTTAAAAAATGGAATTTAAAGAATTGTAAATAGAAAGTAAGAGTGATCTAAGTAGTTTTTTTCTAGGCAGCAGTAATAAATAAAGAGTCAACTTATAAAATATACTAAATTGTGTTATTTTTTAAATAATAATTATTTTGCAATACTTGAGGCAAAACAATCAACTCAAAAAATTTGGTCCCGTTTCAACTTATAATAATGAGCGAACTAGGCCTACTGATTTCATATATGTTTTCGTAATTGTTTATTATTACCTTTATTTCTATCTCGTTTTATATAGGTGAAAATTACTTTTCGTATTTAATTCACTCTGTTCAAAGTCTGTTTAATAGATATTTACTTTACAAGTGATGAAACTGCTTCTTTACATCATTTGAAGTTGGTGTTTGTATAACGATGCGAAGCCGAGTTCTATAATCCCCTGAGTGAAGTCAAGAAGCAATTATCAAGTGTAACGTAGGCCTACACTATTTTACCAAACCCCCTTCTACACCCCACATCTTACAGGGTGTCCTGTAACTTTGTACAATAAATAAAATTAAAACATCATTTTAATTAACTAGTATATTATTGTATAATTAATCAAACATTGCACTAATAGTATTAATCAAATATTGAAATTAGCAATTGAATCAGAGTTTTACTTGGTATAAATGTTAAATTCTCAGTTTTTCATTTCCCAAAGTAAAGATTTGATAATATATTTATACTAAATACTCCTTTTTATAATATGGACCAAATTTACTTTTGTTAGAAAAATTCAGAAGTATAAATGTCTGTGAATCAGTATTACTAGGGGCTTTGCCCCTAGACGCTTCGCTCGCAGTTGGAAAATTCGCTAAAGAATCTCGTTAATCTTTGGCTCGTTTGTACATAGGTTTGTAAAATTATGAAACCAGGTTTAAATATATTAACAGTAATTACAAGATTAATTATAACCTCAAATTCATGCTTTAGAAACGTGAGAGGCTTTCATTACGATTTTAATCCTAGTTCTACTATCTTCTGTCAACTAAAGTTTTGAAACCAGGCCTAAATATAGTAAAAATTATTGCAGGATTAACATAACCTCAATACTATGTTTTAGAAATGAGCCAAGCCTATATTACAAAATTGACTATTAGAATTTATCCATCTTTGCCAAGTTTTCCTTTTTTTTTGGTAAAATAAATTGTTAAATCAGGCCCAATTTATTCTAATTCTAACGTGCTAAAACAGTATAAATTAGCTTGTTTTTTTTTAACAGTAAAAACTATCCAATGAACAGCTGATTTTTGTATAAATTGGCTTGTTTATAAACAGCTGTTTTGATCGCTTTATTTACTACTTCGTTGTTATTTTGCAACCAACATGGCAACCCATAAGACCCTATGTTAAAATTTTTCAACTTTTAAATTAGATTTTCTCAAAAAATTGCGTTTTTACACGAAATACAACTATATGGGTGTACTTAAAAATCAGAACTACATATAAATACAAAATTTCTTTGAATTCGTTAGAGCCGTTTTCGAGATCCGCTACAGATACAAAGATAGATACAAAGATAGGTACAAGAATTGCTCATTTAAAGTAATAGAATTTTAACAATACAATTTTGTTTAGTAGTAGTGAAATTAATCTGCTAAAACAAACATCTGATCTAAGCGTTTCAAACAAGCAGCTGTTTAAAGCGTGATGTAATCGTAACTTACGGACTCGTAAATTACTAGATATTACATCAATAAATTACTTCTGGGGTAGAACAGTTTAATGCATGGGGTTAGGTGTATCATTACGATTGATCAATTATTTACTCTAAAATACAAATATAGAAAAACGAAAATACACAAGCTATAATGTTTACAGTCAAATTTTGTACAATCAATTTCGTTCTTTTTCTATAGTTGATTATAAAATAATGTTACTTTTATTTTGTTTAATCTTTGTCCATGATAATAGATAACTGTAGGTGTATTAAACTGTGTTAGAACTCAAATAAATTTAATAAAAATAATATTAATTATTATACTACAAAAACACTCTAAAAATTCCAATATTTTATTTATCATTAGTTGGAAGTTAAAACATGGTGTACTTCAGAATGTACAATAACTTTTCGTCAACTAAACGTTTTAGAGTTTATCTTTAGTTAAAATTATGAAAAACTGTCTGACTCACGGTTAAAGTAATATTGATCGGGAACAAACTAAATTGTATATTTTAATATTTATAGTTAAACATCGCTTTGAGGCTTTCTTTTAAATGAGCAATGTTAAAGAACTATACTTTAGATAACTTAGATAGCAATAAATTTCTTTGGGTTTTACGTTACTTTTAATGGGCATTTGTAGTTTACGTAAATATAAAAAGTATGGATTAGTTAATTTTAGAAGCATATAGTTTACGACACATACTGCAATAATTATGTGAGCAATATAAAAGTAAATTTATATAGATTTGAGGGGTTTAATAATGAAAATATCTCTCCCTCCTATCTTTGCATAATCTATGTTTCCTTAAGATTAAAATTACAGTTTACAAGAAGTATTTCACCTTAATGAAAAAAGAAAACGGTGGTTAAGAATTCAAGCCCCACGTTTATCTATTGCTGCTTGTACTGTTCCATTAAACACATTGTCGCCTTGAGTGATTTACTATCAAAGGCACAATAGTTCCTCCCTTCTGCATTCCTCTCATGGTTTAAATTGCTCCACATATTCTTGTTTAGCCTCCGGAATTTGCCGATCAAGAATAGTAGCTACAAAGAAATTGTAAGACCTAGAACGAATAATGACATAATAAGTGAACGTAATTCAGTAAATGTAAATCTTATTGTTTCACCATCATTTCACCTTGTATTTATTTTTGAAGTGAAAACTTCTATAGCGACGTCGGGTATTTTTTGTAGGGAGGTAAATCGCCGTTTCGCGTCACGTCACGTGACGCAACATTTTCGCTTAGACCGGTGTGTTGATTATGTATACCCTCTTATAAATATATATAGATACTTGTGTATAGTATATATGAAGAACAAGGACCGATGACAATGCAATATTAATTTTTTGGGTGTAGTAAGTGAGCACTGATCATGGTCCCCAGAACATGACGTGATTTTCACCCCCTTCAAAACGTCGGATTGATTTGAAACTTTGCACACTTATCAAGGACCTATGGCAATGCAATATTAATTTTGTTGGGTGTAGTAAGTGAGCATTGATCATAGTCCTCAGAACACGTTTTCGGGTGTCATTAAAAACTGTATTTACAGGGTGATTCACGACGATATACAGAAACTACGGGAGCTAATTAATTTTGTTGGGTGTAGTAAGTGAGCACTGAACATGGTCCCCAGACTAAAAAATAATAAAATAAATAATAGTTTAAAAACTAAAAAATACGCTTTAAAAGCAAACCGAACTAAAAATTTGAAAATTATTGCAATTATTTTATTTATTTATTAACCAGGAAATAAAATGTTAATAAAACCCAGTAATTAATCTATATTCATTTTACACGCTGTAAAATTCGCATAAAAGTTTTCACTTCTATTGTGAGGTCATATGCACACCCAATTTTTAATGAACTTTTATTTGTTTGTATATTTTTTATATAATTTAATTTGAAAGTTTGTGCGGCCTCACTCTTTCGAAACGTTGGGTCCGTCGGGGCTGAAAAAACGATATCAGAGTTCTTTGGACCTGGTGCATCCCACACTAATGGAAATTATAATCCAGAGGCAAACAGCAATGATAGTAAGGTGTTGGTGTATTTTTAAATTTCATACATTTCTAACCTAGCGAAAATAAGTTCATTATTATCTTGAAGAGGATGTAATGCACTTTATCATGTTTTAATATTTGTTACTACCGATAAAGTACGGCTTATTCCAGGGTTTGAGGTAGAGGCCGGAGGTTGCCTCTAGGCTACTCAAAACAATTTATGTTCCGATGAACCCTCATTCTACAATATTGAAAAACTAATGCACGTATTTATATCTATTGTAAAAACAGGTATCCGTGGCATCGCACACGGTTCAAAGTTTCGCCGCATAGTAATAAATGTTTATTGTTTTAGAGGTTGTTATTACATGTTCACGCTTTATCAGCACGCTATAAAATGAAACTATAATTTATATAGTATATATGTATTGTACGAAATAAATGTACCAATTTCCAGCTCTCTAGCTTAATGGGAAGTATAATAATTAATTTGTATTGTTTTAGGGGTTGTTACATTTTCACACCTTAGCAGTACACAAAAAAATACAAATATGGTTTACCTTTTATAATATACCTTGTAAGAAATAAATGTACAAATTTCCAGCTCTCTAGTCTTAATGGAAGTATAATAATAAATATTTATAGTTTTAGGGGATATTTCAACACTTAAATCTAAATTAATTCTAGCCTATGTCTCATTTCAGGTCATGATCTATATGTGTGCCAAATTTCATTCAAATCCATCCAGTATTTTTTACGTGATTGAGTAACACAGACACAGACAGACACCATTAGATTTTTATATAATTCGACCATGC
This sequence comes from Philaenus spumarius, assembly GCA_018207615.1. NCBI lineage: Eukaryota > Metazoa > Arthropoda > Insecta > Hemiptera > Aphrophoridae > Philaenus > Philaenus spumarius. Next base: position 57,633 of record JAGFPH010003135.1, on the reverse strand, counting down.
AGCTGAACCGCTGACGTGAGTTGAGCAAATTTCCAAAATTAAGTTTATATGCCTACATGTTTTAGGATTTCAACCAATTATTTGGGAAATAGATCTATTCACGACGGTGCTGAATAGCTGCAAAATGGTTCGCACGCCAGTCCGCATATTGGGAGTATTTTCAATATACAAAGCATTGCGTGCTTTGCACGCCATACCGCGTATTGGGAGTATTTTCAATACACAAAGCATTGCGTGCTACGCACGCCAACCACACGATAAAATCCACCAAATGGCTTTGAACAGGGTAATTTATGGTATTTTACGTTTTGATCGATTTTGGGGGAACCAAGCGAGCTATAAGGTCGCGTAAAAAAATGTGCAGAATAACATCCTATATTTTTATAGTTGTAGAAAAAACTCTAAAAAATTCATTCTCATAGGAAAAATCTCAAAACATAGTTACTTCCGGTCAAAAAACGTGCTTCCGGTTGTACATTTTGTTGCTAACAAACTCGTCCGAGCGACGTAGACAACCAACATGTGTACCAAATGTGTACCAAATTTGAACCAAATTGGACTTAAAATTCGGGCACTAGAGTGCGAACACATATATACATATATGACTTTTAATGACACCCCAAAACGTGTTCTGGGGACCATGATCGGTGTTCATTTGCTACTCCCAACCTTGGGTCCTATGGAAATTCGCTAATAATAGTATAGATTGATGTTTACTGATCAAGTACGACTTATATTCATGTATAGGCCTATAAAGTCAATTACTGAACATAATCAATAAAATGTTCAAGTAACTTGGTACATGAGTTTGTAGCCTACCGCTGTTATCTCACTACAACTGAAATCCATTAGCTTGATTGTAGCCTTAGTGTTTATGTAAGACTTGTACCTACACTATCTATACTAATAAACAACAATATGCAAAGGAATAGAACATACGTGAGGTTCATTGTTGCAAATAGTATAAAACTAAGTTGTAGTATATCTATATAAATATTTATATACTTGGTTATCCGTCTTGCAAATTGTTTTTATAGTTTGACATTACGCGTTTCGGGAACGGGTTCCCATCTTCAGGTTTAGAAAATATGTTTTACTCACATGTGAGCAAGTGAAATAGGGTATAAAGTAAAAAATATACACACACTCACACACAGCTTACGATGCAAAATATTGCACTTCGTAGTCAAGATAAAAGTTTTGTTTTATTCAAAAGTTCACATGAACATGAAATACGAAACAAAAATCCTTCTAAATAGTTGGCATTGACCCATGTTGTCAGAGCGGCGATCGCTCATCAACTGAAAGAGTGCATCCGTTATCTTCTTCGTTAATGTTATTTCTAGGTGTATAGGTAGAGTTTGCAGTATTATACAAACTATTTGATTTGAAAATATAATTGTTCGTTGAGGAGAGAACCACTTTGTTGCGTGTTAGCTAGATAAATTTCATATTCTTCTAATGAGTTCATTAGTCGACCTTTGTTACACAAATGCAGAGTGGTTAAATCCACAGATAAATTGTCGTAACTATGATTACTGTCAATTAAATGTATGGCATATTTTGACTTGTTCTGTGTAATTTTTTTTTGGGGTAGATGTTCTTTAAATCTGACCTTGAATTTTCTGCCAGTTTGCCCTATTTAGAACTTATCACAATGTGCAATTTTCAATGCTTTTGGTGGATTTTGGTTGCAATAGTTTCTTTGTTTTAGTGTCTCTATTTTTGTTTAAGTGCTTGGCAAGTAATTTATCAACTATTGTTGCTATAACCATTCCTGCTTGCTGGTAATATTATCGTTATAATCGTATTAAAAATATCGATATAGACAAGCACCATCCCCAATAATTGGAATTACGGCGTAAGTTGTCGTCATGACAACTTATCAGCAAATTTGATCCCACTGCATTTGTGCAGCAAAGGTCAACTAATGAACACATTAGAAGAATATGAATTTCTCCAAACTAATATGCACCAAAGTAATGTACTCTTTTATATTTTTAATTTATGGTTTACATAATACCAAAATATCTATCTGCAGACCTAAAAATAAACTTGATGGTGTAAATTATTCTGTCCTCATTACGAAAATTACGATTGATTAGAACAGAAGCACTTGGATCGGGGTATTGTGATGAGGATATCGGAAGCCTATACATAATGTAAGACAAAGATCGAAATATACAAGAACCATCCTAAAATAATTAGAACTATGGTTTGCAATGTAATTTCACCATTAATATTCAAACAATCAATAATCAATATTTAAAACAAATTTTGATAATACCAACTAAAGGAAGGAATGTAATATACCGGGTGTCCCACGAAGAGGTCCCTATTTTTGAATTAATATATTAGATGCACCGAACACTCTACAAACCTGAAACTCAACAGACCTAACATACACATATGTAAAAGAAATACACCTGAGTATCAGTTAATTCTGACACATTAGGACAAAATGGCGGGATATCAAAGAAATAGTACCTTTTCGTTAAAATAGTTTTATTTGCTTAAGTGTTACAACATAATTATTGAATTTTAAAGATGTTACTAAGCACTAAACAACGTTAGGGAATTAAAAACATAAGTAACTCATAAATAAATTAAATCTATTTGATCCATAAACCTTATTCAAACTGATGTCCATCGATCGCAATGCACTGATGACAACGAAATAGAAAACAGTCATACGCTTTGCTAAACAACTCTCGAGGTGTCAACAACAGTTCCTCTTCAATCAACCTCATTAGTTCATCGTCTGTCGCAATGTTATGACAATAAACCTTCTCCTTCAAAAAGCCCCACAGAAAAAAGTCACAAACAGTCAAGTCTGGAGACCTTGGGGGCCAGTCCATGAAGCTGCTGCCACGACCTATCCAACGGTTAGGAAGATTTTGGTCCAAAACTGCTTTGGCCACATTAGCATAATGCGGAGGAGCTCCATCCTGTTGGAAAAAAACGCCTTTCATCTTAGACTGAGAAAGATGAGGAACTATGTGATTGCTTAAAACTGATGCATACCTTTCTCCAGTCATTGTTTGTCGGGATATGTCATATTACAAAACACCATCCTTGGTAACAGCAGCCCAAACTGTTATACCTGTTGATTTTAATTTCTCTTCTCGTAAGATATGTGGATTTTTTGTGTTATAGTAATGACAATTATGCCTGTTTACAGTTCCTGTTCGATAAAATGTCGCTTCATTTGAAAACACAATTCCTTCATGCCATTTGCTACCTACGACAGTCTTTTCAATTATTTTCGAACAAAATTCCAATCGTCTGTCAGGATCATCTTCAAGCAGTCCGTGAACTAAATGAGTTTTATAATGTTTGATTTTGTTCTTTTTGGCATACCTTTGGACAGATGACTTCGGTATCCCTGTAGCAGATTCCACCTTTCTTACTGAATTAAGCGTATTTGGAGATTCCATGAAAGCAGCACATACGATTTCATCATTTTCTATGTTGGAGGATCTATGGTGTTTTTTTTTGTTTTTTTTTGTATTGACCCCGTTTCTAGTAGGATAGTCTTCCACTTACGAATAGATTTCCTTGACGGTGGAACTACACCTGGGTACCTTTCCATAAAACACCTTATTGCTTCATATCATTTTCAAAGGCAATAGCCCAGGAACAACATTTCACTTTTTGCTCAGTTGAAAACGGCAGGGTACATACGACACTTTACAATGCAACTTAATAAAAAATGTCAATGTTTATTACCAAATATGTTCATTGTTGTGGATATACGCAGTCAGCTGATAGATTTAAAATAGTCTAAACAGCTGTAGCTGTTCCTATTTTAAATAAAAGTAGGTTTACCCTTAAAATACGATTGCTGATTTTGTTGTTTTTTTGTTTTTCCGCCATTTTGTTTGGATCAGTCAGAATTAACTGATACTCAGGGGTATTTCTTTTACATATGTGTTAGTCACGACTGTAGAATTTCAAGTCTGTAGCACGCTCTATACGTCTGTCATATCAATTCAAAAATAGGGACCTCTTCGTGGGACACCCGGTATAACACCAGGTGTTTAAATTATAATACAGTAAGGTTTTTTCGTAGATTATTGTTTGCATTTGCCTGCTCCTAACCTAAAACAAATAGTTGGCTGTGAAGAAAAACTAATAGCAGATTCTAAACTTGATAAGTTGGATGCTATGATAATAAATGTACTGTAAATATTTTCAAGGAACGTGTTCTGGTTTAATATAGGCCTAACCTAAATATTAGTGTTAAGTTTTTAATCCAAGTTTGTTATTTTATTTATAACTAGTGGACCCGGCAATGCTTCGCTATTGCTTGATTTAATATTAAGGGTAGTTGTCCTCTTTCATAACTTTGACTTAAGAAATTGAATTGCAAATGTGTTTTTTATATCGATTTAGAATTTTAAAAAAATAATTTTAGCCTTATAGTCTGTACGAATTTAGTGTAATTAATTTTTATTGTATATGGGTAGCTATCCCATTTAAATATAACTATTTTTAGAGACCATATTATATAAAAAATACTGGTAATAATATGTGTGAATTGTGACATTTTATTGGAATTATTTGAGTCATTTTTGAGAATATAGAAAAAGTAAGTGTATGGATTAATATTTAATTTCAATGGTAGTTATTCCATTTTATGCCATTGACTTAATCAAATTGTAAATAGTTTTGTATATCCATTAAAAATAATATTAGACATTTTTTTATTAATATCTTGTTTGAAGTTAGTTAATTTACGTTGATTGCATAGGGGTAGCAACCCCATTTCTATCCTCAAAAAGTATATAAAAACATATTTGTATTCAAAATATGTAATGTTGTGTTAAAATTTCAAAGTAATCGGGGAAGAACTTTTGGAGATTTGAAACATTTTTATTTATATAGATATTTATATATAACATACATTTTTATAAATTATAATACAGTAAGCATTTTTCTTATATTTTTTGTAGTTACTTTTATTTTGTTAAAATAATTTTTTTTTAAACTGATGGTTGTGAAGAATAACTAACTGATTCTAACTTTGCTAAGATGGTTGCTATGACAATGAATGAAAATGCATTCAACAACGTGGTTTGCTAAGTTTTCATCCGAATCAGCTGTTAAGTGTTATGGAGGTGGGAGTGAATCCCGCGAATGTTCGCCATTTTTAAGCTTTCAAATATTTTTTTATAACTCCTTTCTTAGTTTTCATCTATGATAACAAGAATATAGTTTCAAATTTTCTATTTTTATTTAAAGTAGTTTTGGTCGTGTATGTTGATTCTAAATCAGTCAGTCAGTCATGAAAAACTACTTATTTTTAAATTCAGTTACGTGTTTTAGGAAATGAATGTTTTGTATTTGTTTTTGTTACGTTTTAATGTTAAATTTCATCTCTTGATCACACATTCTGATGATAGTAATGAAGCTCTGAACGCTTCAACAAAATTTAACAAATAAGTCTCAGACTGAATAAGTACGTTAAAACTTACCTGGAAAATTATTGTATAGCAGTATTAATAGTACTATTATTTATTATTATTCATACCTAATTATTATTATTATTTTTTTAATAGGCGAAAACCTGGGTGGCTATCATCGCCTGTTGATACCTAATTAAACTACATAGCAGGTTTTCAGCAATAGCTACTAAAAACACCTGGTACAAATTAAAAATTCCCGGTTGGGAAGGTTTTGAGGCTACAGAAGAATACGAGGCGCAATTTAAACGATGGAAGGAATGCAGAAGGGGTTGGTGGTATTGTGCGTTTGATACTAAATCACTGAAGGAAGGCGACAATGTGTTTAATGGAACACTACATGGATGAATAGCTAACATAGAACGTACGTAAATGTTTAACCACCGTTTTATTTTTCTTCCTGAAATATATCTTCTACAGTAGTTACTCGTGGTTATATTTGCCATTAAAGAAGGTTAATCGTATTATTAGCGAATTTCCATAGGAATAATGAGCTATTGCAGTGGCCCTTATGGTGAGACCCAAGATCGGGAGTAGCAAATGAGCACCGATCATGGTCCCCAGAACACGTTTTGGGGGTTAAAAAAAATTATATATATATATATATGTATATATGTGTTCGCACTCTAGCGGCCGTATTTTAAGTCCGATTTGGTTCAAATTTGGTACACATGTTGGTTGTCTATGTGGCTCAAACGAGTTCGTTAGCCAAAAAAATCCAACAACCGGAAGTACGTTTTTTGACCGGAAGTAACTATTTTTTTTAATTTTTGCTACGAGAATTAAATTTTTTTAGAGTTTTTCTAAAAATATAAATGTAGGGTGTTATTCTGCACATTTTGCTTTTTTACGTGACCTTATAGCTCGCTTGTTTCCCCAAAATCGATCAAAACGTAAAATACCGTAAAAGTACCCGGTTCGAAGCCAAGTGTGCAAACTCGCGAGGCCATTAGGCGCGAACAAATTCTACTAATATATTGCGTACACACAGACAGCTGTTCAACGCCTTCTTGAGTAGACCTATTTCCCAAATTGTTGGTTGAAACCCTAAAACATAGGCCTATAAACTTGATTTTGGAAATTTGCTCAACTCACGTCAGCGGTCCAGCTGCGTGGTCGAATTATTTATACATTATTATTGGTGGAAAAAATGTTGGAAAGCTGGAAATCGTTTTGCCATCAAATTGAAATATTCAAGATGTACACCATCCCCTGCTGCGAGCTTCAAAGAGGAGGGTTCAAAACCCTCTAAACATATTTATTTATATTAATTCAAAAGATTTTTTCTTTAATCTATATCTATAAAAGCCAAATCCACTGACTCACTGATCACGATTTCTCAAAAACTACTCAACAGATTGGAACGAAATTTGGTATGTAGCTTCCTCTAGAGCCATAGGTGCTCACTAAGAAAGGTTTTCCAAAAATTCGAAATTTTAGGAAACTCTATAACTTATAACTTTTATTTATACTTCGTTTCATTTAGAACAGACTTTCCACGTTACTTGGAATTTAAAGTCACTATTTTCAATTTGTCTGTAAAGTTCGTAAAATCCAATTTTCTACTACTAATTTCGACTATACTGCCGAATTGAATGAAATGTTGTGGGTAGCCAATCGACGTATAGTTTAGTTTTCTTGAATTTTCTGTAGAATGCCTACTTTAGGGGTTAGAAGCAAAAAACTTTAAACAAATCCAAAAATGTCATAGCTTTTTGGATTCCTCTTTTAAGCACACAGCTCGTATGGCGCAAACCTATATTTAAACAATAATTTTATATTTCTTACATAATTATTTAAGTTTTGTTGCAACACCAAAATAATTACGTAGATTATAATATCTTTAATTACTAATACTATAGCAAAGCACATAAGTTATAAAAATAATATTAATAGTTTTTCCCCGCTTACACACGTCCTCGGCAAGGGATATTTAATTAAATTACAAGTGAAAAAACATATACCAAGACCGAGAGCGAAACCACTGTAAGCTGAAAAATAAGAATTAAGATTGTTTTGAATGTCGTATACACGAGGTATTCAGTCTATTGGGTCTGTTGAATAAAAAATAAGCAAAAGCTATAACTTAAAATTTTAAGTCATTACTTAAAATCGTGTAAATAAAAATAAGCAGTACCTAGTACTAAAAGCTTTGACTAATAATTATAAGCTTCCACTAATTGTCTTTGCTAAAGCTTAAAATAGAGTGAATAAAATGTAGCTGAAGCTAAATTTATTAAGTGCAAGCTTGAATATATTTCAGTATGCCCACCTGGTGACTTAAATTTGCTATCTTGACATTTAAATGGATGCATTTATGCCAATTCGAGCAAAAAAAAACAAGGCTATAGAATAACTTATGTCGTTCATACTAAAAACTATTAGAATAATTATGTTTCATTTTAATTTAAAATTACTAATGTTACCGTATTTATTTATTATACAGAAGTGAAAATTCGTCCGAGTTCATTTATACAATTTATTGAAACTGCACAACTAATTTGTTGTCGCAGTAATGCAATTAATTGTCCATTTGGTTTGATTTGTCAGTTTTAACTGATCCAAAATCGAATTCCGTCAAAGTTGATTTATGGTTAAATCTTTTGTTTCTCAGTCCTTCTGCTCTTGTTCTTATTTAAACATTCCTTCCTTTCTTTTTTTTTGTTTGTTGAGGCATTTCTGACGATGTAATTCCTGATTGTTCATTAGAGTTCATCATAGTTCGCTTACGTTGAAGCTTTGACAGGTTATGTTTAGGTAAGGGTAAGGTCATAAGGCCTACATCATCAAATCCAACTTGTGATTCTGTACCAACATACGACAGATTTTAAGCTTTGGTTAAAATTTGTCAGCTTTTGATAACTAGCCTTAGCTAAAGGTTATTCACCTCACTTTAACTAAGTGCTAAGACTAAAAGCTTTGACTTAATAGTGAAAGCTAAAGCTAAAACTAAAAGCTAAAAGCTTTTGCTTATTTTTATTCAACAGACCCTTTAGTTCAATAATTGCAGTAAAACCGTACAAGTGAGATAACGTCGACCAATATCAAGGTAGCTCAGTTGGTAGAGCATTACGATGGAAACGTAAAGGTCTCGGGGTCAACTCCCGGTCTTGTTCTATGTTTTTTCACTTTTAATTTAATTAAATATATCCCTTTCTGAAGAAGTGTGTGTAAGCGGGGGGGATATATATATATATTAATAATAACACCACTGCAAGCTGCAAAATAAGAATAATTAAAATTGTTTTCAATGTAGTATACACGAGGTATTCAGTCTGTTAGTTCAATAATTGCAGTAAAACCGTACAAGTGAGATAACATCGACCAATATCTGGAGCGATCAGGGTAGATCAGTTGGTAGAGCGTTACGACGGAAACGTAAAGGTCCCGGGTTCAACTCCCGGTCTTGGTCTATGTTTTTTTCACTTGTAATTTAATTTAATACGAAATGAAGTATATTTGCAGGCCTCAAACCGTAACTAAGTCACAACTAGGTAACTTAATATTGTTTAGAACTCCAATCCAGTTTCCTTGCAAATGTAAGTAGCCCTACTACATTAAAAGCACGGGCGTCATCGCCGGGGGGAACGGGGGGTGCGCCCCCCCCCCCCCCCCTAATATCTGAGGTTTGTGTTTACGTCCCTCTCAATATCTAAGATGTAAAAAAAAGAAGAGTTTCGCAAATAAAAGGAACTATAAAATACTATACTAGTAAATACGGTTTTACTTTTCTTTTTACATTTTGTATTATTCATTATTATTATTTATCATCATCATCATTGTTGTTACTATTTATAATTATCACTATTTAGTAGGTTAAGGGTTAAGGAAACAAAATTATGTAAAGTAATCATAAAAACAACAACGCGAAAGGACGCGACACAGGGGGAAACGGGCTAGCAGACATGGACACAACGCACCGACATTTCGTCATTCCGTCTGCTTCCACTAAACTTGTCAGTCAACAGCAGTGCAATTATTAAACATAAACTTACATTTTAGTCGCGCTTACCGTATCATCCTAACTATAAACGGTGGGAACAAAAGTTACGTGCTTGTGCGTAATTAAATAGTGACAAATTTTCAAATACCGTTTTTATGGAGCGAATATAAAGGAAGACAATAAAAAAACGATACTCTCGTTTTGACCTGATTTCACATCAGAAATGCATAAAAACTATGTTTTGAGAAGTAATATTTTCAACATTCATGGATCCCCCTTTGAACTAACCACCGGAATTTGTCTCCCCCCAATAAAAAAACCGCTAATGACGCTCATGATTGTAAGGAAAATAATATCTGTTTAACCAAAACTAGGAGTTAAGAATTTCATTAATGATATTTGTTTGACAAATTAACAAACGTAATAATTAAGGACTAAAATCCTAGTTTGTTTCACTTAGCTTTACAATAGGCCTAAGCTTGTATAAATAGAATTTTTTGGTTTCTTATAACGAGTTTTGTTGAAGTACAAATGAGATTAAACCACTCTTCCGTCTGGTTCGAAGTGATTCCTCCCCGGAAATTACAACAGAAATAATGATTGCGCCTGTCCTGGAATCCGAAATTTCTTTATCTGACAACCCAAACCGGATTAACTTAAACCGTGGACGGTAGGACTTACTTAAAGAAAGCTTGACGTCGATCGCTTTCTTCGATCGATTCTTTATGGAATCGCGTCTTTTTTTGTAAAGATATTATATCTCGATTTAATTTTAATATCTGAATTATAACAAATATTTGTATTCGTGTAATAGCCTCAAACCATATTTAGTTTATATTACACAAAGGTCAAGGAATTACATTGCGATCTTTTTGTGTAATATTTTTCAAAAATATGTATTTTGAATTTTTGACTATCCAACTGTATATTTTTACAAATTACGCACTTCTATGTAATCCTTTCCAATCAACTGGGTTCAATTGGACCGTTACAAAACAAAATATAATTGTGCAATTGTATTTGTAAACTTTAACTCCCACAGGGTCCGTACGACACCACTCCGGGTGTTACCAGAAAAAACAATTTTCAAGTAAAAAAAAACTATTTAATTGAAACTAAACTAATTTTGAACAATACAAAAATATAGTCTAATTTTTATTTCTTCCTTAAAAATTTGTGCTGAAAAGGGATTAAAACTATCATAAATTATAATCCTGGAGTTCCGAAACATAGAACGAATTTTAAGTTCCCTTTGTTGTTTTTCGTTTTCTTTGTGATTTCGTACAAGCGACTTAGAAAAACCAACTTGTGTACCAAATTTGGACCAAATCGCTCGTAAAATGGAGACGTTATAATAAAATAACACAAAACGTGTTCCGGGGACCATGATCGGTGCTCATTCACCACTCCCGACTTAGGTCTCACCGTAAGAGTCACTGTCCTGAGTTTGCATCCTAACGACGGTATTTTACGTCCAATTTGGTCATAATTTGGCGCCCAAGTTGGTTCTCTAAGTCGTTGGGACAAATTCGTTATAAAAAAATCCAAAACTGGAACCACGTTTTTTTTTACAAGTAACATTTTTCAGGTTTTTGTACTAGAATAAAACTTTTTTGGTGTTTTATCCAAGCAAATAAATATACGAGAAAATTACACACAATTTTTTTATAAGGCCTCATAGACCTTCTGGTTCTCCTAAATTCGATCAAAACGTAAACTTCCAGGAAAATACCCGGTTCAAATTAAGATGGGAATTTTCTGGTGTGAGCAGCTTCTGATCCGAGCCGACGCCCGGGATGCAAACTCACACTGCGAGCGAAGCGAAGCAGTACAAAATCCGAGGCCCAAACTCCCTAAGCGTAGTCCATAACCCGAGGCCCCAAGGTCGAGGT
>JAGFPH010003135.1:25063-37126 GCA_018207615.1 Philaenus spumarius | reverse complement strand
TGATTGGTGTTCATATATTGTGTAATATTAATGTTTGGAATTTCAAAACTGACGCACTTTTAAATAAATGCAATTCCAAATCGGTTTGACAATGCCTGAATGTAAAAGACGAAACGTTCGTCACTGACAATTAAGTACAGTGACTGTTCTGTGAACAGAAAAAAAGTTATTTATATTATAAACAGTATATAAGGCATACACAAAACAATTGTGAAAGAGTGATGAAAGCAGAGGTATACAGCAATGGCTTATTTGTTCACTGGTAATAGATTTCAAAGCAAGTATGTATTGTAGTTAATAACTTATTTTTATACCTACTGAAAATTTGTAACCCGTTTTTTTTTATACATTGATCTCTAGACATCAGAACATAGTCAACTCAAAAGTTAGTTACTAATCGAGACTGGACCAAGAGAATTAAACGCTTTTGTGAAAATCTCAACAATTATTAACTCCTTCATTACAAAATATATTGCATTCATTTATAGTTACTATACCTTCTAAGAGTAGTTTAGAAAATATGTTTTTTTTCATTTTTTTATATACACTGTAAACTAGCTCGAGAAATTGAAAAATAAGGTTAAAAAAATTACAAAATCATAAATCCCTTTGTTGTGAACCTTCGTATTATTATCTAAAACTGGTTTTCGAATAAATGTTTTATACGCCCAACCCTTACGTTAGGGGTGAAACAAATTATTTCGCAGAACAAAACTGTATTACTCTTTTAGTACATACACCATTGAATCGGCTTAGAATGCTTATGCATCTTCTAAATCTATTCTATTATACAGAGTGTATCAGAGCGGGTGGCCGGCTTGTATAGCATTGAAACGAGAATACCAACCCTCACCCCCAAAAATACCATTTTGGGGCATTTTAGAGGGTTGAAAACATTTTTCCTGAATTCCTTAAGGTCGAAATAGGGGGTTATCAGTTTAAATCTCTAAGTATTCTGGTTTAAATGCTATACAAGCCGCTCTGATACACCCTGTATAAAAATCAAATGGTGACTCTATTTGTGTGTGTTACTCAATCACGTAAATACTACTGGATGGATCTTAATGAAATTTGACACACATATAGATCATGACCTGGAATGAGACATAGGCTAGAATTCGTTTAGATTTAACGGTTGAAACAACCCCTAAAACAATAAATATTTATTATTATACTTCCATTTAGACTAGAGAGCTGGAAATTTGTACATTTATTTCTTACAAGCTATATATAAAAACTATACTATATTTATATTTGTTAGTGTATTGCTAAGGGGTGAAAATGTAACAACCCCTAAAACAATACAAATTAATTATTATACTTCCCATTAAGCTAGAGAGCTGAAAATTGGTACATTTATTTCTTACAATACATACAGTATATACTATGTAAATCACAGTTTCGTTTTATAGCGTGCTGCTAAAGGGTGAAAATGTAATAACAACGCCTAAAACAATAAACATTAATTACTATACGGCGAAACTTTGGACCGTGTGCGAAGCCTCGGGTACCTGCTAGTATTATTTAAATTACTTTAACGCAAGAAATATACAAATATGGGTTAAAAACTTCAGTTAAAAATGTTCAAATATGTTTCAAATCCGTTCAAAATTCTAACTTTTAAATACTATCTAAACTTTTCCGAATCAATGTTTGATACTACCAACCCTTACTGCAAGAGGAATATAAATGACGTCGAAAACCATACAAAATTAAAAATAATTGTAAATCTTCCAAATATTACCAAAACCGTTTGCCTAATTTTTGTTTGTTTGATTACTGCAACCCTTACAAGGGCAAATTCAACCAAGGGGATGAATATAATGTGGAATATTCAAAGTGAATGATAGTATATTAGCGGTAATGAACCTGTATTCCGAGCAGAAAGATGTTTTTTAATTTAGATTTGACCATACAAATGTGTCATCTCTTTACCAGGTATTTTCAAACAGATTAAATATAGAGCAATACATCAGTCAGGCAAAACGTAATAATAGTATGATATAGTAATTTTAATAAATTTTCTAAATTGTTGTTTAATTTTTATTTATTTATTTTTTATTTTTTATTTTAATAAATTGTTGTTTTAATAAATGCAAGTTAGAAATATAAGAAATCGTTATTGAAACTTGAACACATTTTATTTACTGACATCATCCGTAAATCAGAGAAATATATATGAAATATATTTTCTTTGCATTTAGGTTAAAGTGTCTCTACAATAATTTCTAAAGAAAGAATAAACTGAAAATAATTTAAACATTCGTGACATACTTCTATTTAACTAACTTGCCCCAGATCTTTCAATGCAATACCATTATTTTCATCCCTTCATTATTCATAAATTATTATTAATTTTTATTTAAATATTATGAATGCGGAAAAGAAGAATTGTCTTTTTTTAAATTCATAGTTTTGTATCCAAGTCCAGTCGTGGGACTGACGACAGAAGTGAAAACTGTCATGAATATAAACAAATCTTGTTTAAGTTATTTTAATAATTTTAGATTTCAATTTTAAATGTGACAAAATAAAAATAACACAACTCACAAAATTAGGAAGCACAATATCCATTTCATAGGTATTACCAAGTAAACAATTTCAAAACAATTTAAGAAATGAGGATGCACAATGTCCATTTCAGATGTATTATTAAGTAAACTATTTTAAAACAATTTATGAAATGAGAAGGCACAATGTCCATTTCAGAGGCATTACCAAGTAAACAATTTAAACACAATTTATGAAATGAGGAAGCACAATGTCCATTTCATAGGTATTACCTAGTAAACTATTTTAACACAGCTTACAAAATGAGGAAGCACAATGTCCATTTCATAGGTATTACCAAAGTAAACTATATAATCTGCTATATACACATGTGCAATGCATATATATATAGTCGAGCGTGAAGGTAAAAACCGATTCACGGCCAGGAAATTTTTTTTAATTTTTGGACGTGGTGAGAATATAGAAGTTTTGTCCGGCTTTGTGATTTTATCAACTTAAGTATCAACTAACTGTTGTATATTTTTTTACGGGTTTCGAAAATTCATCCCATCCTCTGAAACTCACGCTTAATTGATATCATTAATGCATTAAAATAACACAGGGTCTAATTTAAAATAATTATACTAAATTCAAAACCATACCTTAAAGACTAACTTATTTTAAATCTCGTCTGTTTCACCGTCAGTACTTTACAATATATTCTTGACAATCAAACTAAAGAGTTGTAATTTTACATAGCATTTTGTACTTTACAAAAATCCCCTTGAACTTTAATTTATATCAGAATTATCATCTTAAACAGTATTACTGTACTGTAAGTAATTGTTATTTCCTCGACTAACAGTTGATTTCACTTTACAATTGCAATTATTGAAACTATTCAAACACATTTAGTTCATCAAAGACTTTTATTAATGGATGTTTTCCTCTCTTTGATTGTACCTTAAGGGGTATTTTATTTTACATTCAGCAAGGCTGAGTGCAATTTGGTGTAACTTTTTATGAAGCTTGTTATAAGTTAAGTATTTGAACTAATGTACGACAGAAGGGTTGATATCGTAGAAATGAAGTGCGTATAAAAACTTTTCTCCGGCATGACTGTATCCATTCTGGTGTCGAATGAAACCTAATGTATGATATGAACCTTTAGTTTTGTAGTTTTACCGTTATGTACGATCATGGTTTAATTTAATTGACCTATGAAATACACACTTGTTTTAGATGCCAGGTTTTTTTAAATCAACAGAAAAATATAAATGTGATTACAAACTTAGTACAAATTACAAATTTCTTGCAGTAATGATTACTGATGTAGTTGCTTCCAGTAAGCTGTAGTCTAAGAATAAATTATAACTAAGTTTATAGAATACCCCTTTTAGTTGCAGATTTCTTTCACATGTCAGCCTGCAAGCTTTTCTCATTTTAATGATTACAAGTTACACAGATACAATTCAACAATATTGAACAAATTTAAAAACTCATTTTACTTAAATAAAGTTGAGGTGATTTTTTATTATTCCGTACAAATTTAATTCGTAGATAGGAACGATCCGCTGTCAAAGTTATTACAAATTATCTGGCTGAACTATAGGTTATTGGTTTTTAAAGAAATTATCAACTCCTATAAAAGCGAGTGTACGTGGAGTAACATTATAAGAAGAAATAAATATTCGTTTAACTTAATAATATAATCTATAATATAATTAATTAATCTATATATTTAAAATCGTAAGCAAAAAACATTTGGAGCTGTCTGAGACTTCTACTGGGCCGATTTACATGCAGGTTTTATTTGTATTTTTAAAATATTTAAGTTAAATGAGTCAAAAATAAAAAATAAATTATTCTTATGGAGATTTAACATGAGGGAAAAGTTAACTTTTTCAATCCTTAGGACAGTTCGTCTGAGACTTTCACTGGACCGATTTACATTCAGTTTATACCTAATAAAAGCAAAACGTTTCTATATTAACAGGTTTTATTTACTTTTACGTCAACCAGTTCTTCAATCAGCTAATTGTAAAGAAACAAGGCATTTTTTCTAACAACAGAAGAAGAGAAAACGCTCATATAATATAACAGCTGATTTCATCCTTCACCTGTAATACGCAAACAAAACCTAGCGTATATTATATATACTATGGGGTTATGTTTACAACTTCAATCAATAATATAGCAATATTAATAACTTCTAAATCATTTGATCTATTAATATGAAATAAAAGGCAATTAAAAGATAATAGTTTTATCTTTCTTTAAATATATATGATAATATACATAAACACAAAATCTTAACAAATATTCCTACAGTTTTATATTCCTTATAATTATTGTACACATTTACCGAGTTAAAAATCCCCGTCTGTATAGTTAGGTAGGCCTAGATAAAGTGTGTTGTTTAATGAGTATTTTGTATAAATGATGTATTTCTGATGTGTATGTAATTATTCCGCCTGTGATTTTTCACGGGGATTTACTAGTAACATGATAATTATAAGTTGTAATGTTTAAACAATTTTGACTTATAAAAAAAGTAAAGATAGTTGAAAAATAGTGTCCAACCAAGATCAACTACATCGTATTTAACTATAATTTTACTTTTTTGTGTTCTTACAGCTCTCAGTCCTTTATTTTTCTTTTTTATTCCCTGGTGACGTACGTTTCGCCTTTTCTATTCAGGCATTATCAAACCTACACTTCACTAGTACTTTACATTTGTTAAATGCGCGTCAAGTTTTTAAAATGAAACACTTATACAAAACATTCACAAACAGTGAATTAATTGTGAATGTTTTGTATAAGTGTTTCATTTTAAAAACTTTACGCGCATTAACAAATGTAAAGTACTAGTGAAGTGTAGGTTTGATAATGCTTGAATAGAAAAGGCGAAACGTACGTCACCAGGGAATAAAAAAGAAAAATAAAGGACTGAGAGCTGTAAGTACACAAAAAAGTAAAATTATAGTTAAATCAACCAGTTCAGTAAGGCAATCAGAAATAATGAATACATTGTATTTACTTTGCTTATCATGTCTAGTAAGCCATAAAGTAAGCCAGTGTCACAGTTGAGTGACACAAGGGCTGCAGAGTTCAGATAACAAAGGAAATTGTACTAAAGGTTGCATCGAAGTCTGTAATACACTGTTGTTGGCATAACAAGCTAATACTTGATAAGCCTGTGGGAGTAGGTTTGCGTGTGTTTTGATAACTTAATGTCAAATTGGTCTGCTGCTTTTTATTTGCATAGATTGATTACAATACCATGAAGCATTGCTCAAATCATTGATTAACGCCACCTTAGGATTATTAACAAATTTCAATTAGGTAGATTTCCGTAAAGTTATGAACGAAATTCAATTAAGTAGTTTTGCTTAAAATTATTAATAAAATGAAATTAAGTAGTTTTGCTCAAAATTAATAACCAACTTCAATTAACTGTTTTCCGTTTAGTTTTCAACAAATTTAAATTAACTCGTTTTGCTTACAAGTATTAACACATATCAATTAAGTGTAAGAATATATCATATTAAGAATAATTACACTTTATATATCAAAATAACAAATCGATTTTGAGCTATCATTCTTTTCGGCGTTTACAAATTATACTAAAACTATAAATAAAAATAGAATGCATGAAACAGGGATTTGAACCTAGGACCTTTAGTATTCCTTGCTGACGCTCTGCCAACTGAGCTATCCTGATCACACCAGATATTATTCAATGTTATCCCATTTGTACAATTTTTAAAATGCGTAAGGTCCTGAGTTTAAATCCCGGTCTTGGTCCATATTTAAGGTGGAAGTTTAAGTAAATATTTTATTGTTTATGATGAAAGTGTAACATATCAATATATGTAGTAATTTTAGTAATGTTTGTTTAGTTCAGAACTACGAGGAATGCCAAAAACACTAAATATTTTTGCTGGTTTGCTTAGACATGTTTTAAAACTAATATAAATTTATGAGTAATATTACAGAGTAGTTCTTTTATCTGTGGTAATATACAAGTTAACAGTTTAATTTGTATTATTAGTAAAACAACAAATTGTAGATTTTAATAATTAAATTTACCTACTGTTAAATGATTTAAATGGGCTTTAAAATGTTACGATAATTTATTATTACAAAATTTTGTAATCTGTTTATTAGAAACTTGTCTTAGCTGATGAGGACCAGAGATGAAAATGCGCTCCATAATTGTATAATTAATCATAACCACCGGTTTTTGTGTTGTTAATAATTAATTAAACAAAGTTGTGTACGGTGTAATTTAAATGCTAATATCTTTGCGTTTGTAGCTGTCTTCTAATAAAACTTTACCTGTATATTCCAGCTGTATAATATGTACTGTTGTAAACTGTTTAACAGTATAACTGAAACTAAAATATCATATTTTAAATTACCTATAGTGTACACTATACTTAATTACTATTACTTTAAGCTTTATTTAAAAGAGTGTATTAGGTTAATCGGAAATTAAATAATGTATTACATTTATACAATATACTTATTATTAGGTATAATAAAGTATGAGGTTATTCTGATCTTTTAAAATTCTTTAAATGTATACAATATACTTATAAATGCGTATTGTGTTATGCTGACATTATACAATTCTTTACATTTATACAACAAACTTATAAATGATAATGAGGTTATTTTGACCTTATAAAAGTATTTATACTTAAACAATATATGTATAAAATAGGTATTAGGTTAAGCTGAGCTTATAAAAGTGGTTACATTTATAAAATATACTTGTAAAGTCGCATTGGGTTCATCAGGTATTATAAAATATGTAAGATTTATACAATAAATTTATAAATTCGTATGAGGTTATTCCGACCTTTCGCATTTACAAGTTTTTTTATTTAAGCAATATAAATTATGCAAAGAGGGTATTAGTTTTTTTTTCAGAGCATATAAAAGTCATGACCTAAGTCCCATAAATTAATCCATTGTCATGACATATAATCGGCAAATATTAATATTAAAGGACAAACAACATGGACATGAGAAGGTAGCTTGGGAACACAAATTCTTCCAACGCGTTATTAACAATACTAAAATTGTATTCACCGATTCTGAACTATCAATATTACATAAGGGCCTAAATTATAACACCGCTAGAATTAATAATGAAGCTAATATCCAGAAAGAGATAATTAACGCAGAAACTCTTATATAAACTTTACCAACGAGTGAATCTCAAATAACCGCCAGAGTAGCGATAAATAATAAGTTAAAACGAACCGGTACAGACAAACATCTTAATAATGTTTCCAAAATAAATATCAATAATATTAGACAGGTAACAGCAAGCATCAAAGATAAATTAACGTCTCACAATGCCCTCATAACCAAGGCCGATAAGGGCAACGCATTGGTAATTATCGATAAGACTGTTTACAATAGCAAAGTCAACGAATTCTTCAAATCTAATAATATAAACAAAATACTTAAAGACATCACTATCAACTACAAAAAATCAATAAATAAAAACTTGAATGAAAGCCGACCGTGACATACGACGATTAAAAACCATCAATCCACACGCACCTGTCTTGAAGGGACTTCCAAAAATTCATAAACCTAATTCCCCTATCAGACCACTGGTTAATTTCATCCCAGCCCCTGGATACAACTTATCTAAAGAACTGGTTAAGTTAATCCGTAAACATTATTTATTCAGACAGGACTACAGCCTAAGGAACAGCATGGACCTTATTGAAAAGATGAAAAATATAAAAATAGAAAATTCCCACAAATTAGCCTCATTTGACATAGTAAACCTTAATACCAATATCCCTGTACAACAAACAATTGATATCATATACACCAACCTCACCAAAAATTCCAACCTAGAAAAATCAGCAATAAACGAACTTATAAGCCTCCTTAGAATAGTCCTAAATCAAAATTATTTCACCTTCAATAACGAATACTTCACACAGAATGATGGTCTAGCCATGGGCTCACCCTTACCTAGCATTCTATCTGAGATATATTTAAACCATATAGAGAATAATTACCTATTGGCTGATTCCAATCTTTACAAGAACAATATAATTTTCTATAACAGATACGTGGATGACACCATTATTTTGTTCAATTGTAGCGAGAGACAATAAATTGTGCCTGTTAACCAAATTTATTAACAATATACACCCGAACCTAACCTTCACATTGGAAATCGAAAATAACAATAACCTGAATTACTTGAACCTAAGCATATCTCGGATTAGCAATGAAATAACTTTCAACATCTATAGAAAACCAACAATTACTAATAAAACTATACATAGTACATCCCACCACCCAAAAGAACAAAAACTCGCCGCCTACAACTGTTATGTACACAGGCTCTTATCCATCCCCATGTCTTCCGAAAACTATGAGAAGGAGAGAAACCTAAGTAAGCACATCGCCCAGGCCAACGGATACAGGACTACTATTGTAGACCAGTTAATAGCGAAACATAATAGAAAAACACACAAAGCACTTACAGAGCCAAATATATTAGTAAAAAAGAAGGTAAAATACGCATCATGTGAGTACGGCAACATATTCAATCACACCCTGAGAAATATAATGGCCAAGAACAATACAATAGTTACTAACCGTACAAACAACAAATTAGAATCGCTATTTAAAACAAAAACCGAAATTAATGTGGAGAAACATAACTCAACTAGCGTCTACAAATTGACTTGTAACGACTGCCCTAGCTTCTACATAGGTCAAACCGGACGTCCTTTTAACATAAGGTTCAAGGAACATTTACCACCCAGTAACCTGAGGAATATAAAATCCACGTACGCAGAACATCTTATTAATAATCTCCATTCCTACACTGACATCAACACCAACCTGAGTATACTACACAAATGTAGAAAAGGACACACTCTAGACGCATTGGAAGAATTTGAAATTTACAGAGTCCGACCCTAACAATATATTGAATGACCAACAATCATTCAAATCAAACTTATTATTCGATACGATAATCACGAGACAGGGAGGGAGTACCTACTACGGTACTGTTTACCCCAGAGTCAGTCAATGCTAATTTACCAAACGACGTGCACGTCAAGTTCGCAATACGACAGTTCGCATTGAACTTTTACGATCTCCAAACGGAGTGAATATGTGTTGTTTGTATGTTATTTTATGTTCGTAGTGTTTTTATATATAACCTGATGATGGACTGATAAGTCCGAAATTGCAACTGTTTTTTATATAGAGAAAAACGGACAAGGATCATTGACGTGAGTAGAAAATCGCTTATAATTAATATTATAAGAATTGATCCGTGGCTAAAATGATTGATTCTAAAATATTAATCTGTCTTATTTGTCAAGGTGTTTGCTTAGAAGATTGTGTGCATGTGTTCGGCTTCTAGCAGTAATATTTACAGTAAATTAAGTCAGTGAGATAATAATTAATTGTTGGGCTGCATGTGATTTTGTTGACATAGTAACATTTGTTATCAAATAATTATATAAAACACAGTTTTACGACATTTACAGATTTATTTTTTTATTAATGCTGCATATAGTAGGTAGGTTTTACTAATAGAGTAGGGATTACTATTGTTTTATTAAATAATTTACTGTTGTTTACATTGTTTACTATTTCATTTTAATGTACATCAACTAAGCAGGTAATTCTCAATCATTATTCCCTCTACTTTATATTTAGTCATTATACAAGTTATATTTTTATTCTAAATAATTTATGATAGTAATTAAGAGGAAACATTTAAACCAAATAGGTAATTTCAATGTTTACTATTCCCAACAATTGCTTAAATAATTTTCTATTAGTTAGGCCTAAGTTTTGTAATTATTTTCATCTGAATATAGTAAAGATTAATTTAAAAAAATAATAAATCACTTCACCGTCTACCGTTAAGATTTCAGATTGTATAATTATGGCGTCGCACATTACAAAGAAACGTTCTACTCCTCTAGAATCACTGAACCATAGAATTAGAGTCTTTCGACTGAGCTGCTGTGAGCGAGAACACATTCAATGAAAGCTTTTTAGAGCCTGAAATCTAATTTTCTCGTTCTACAAGAAGTTCTTGGCTAATCCCTTGTTTTAACTGTACCAACAGAGTGGCGAACTACGAGACGGAATTCAATTTAATTATTTTATCTTGATAATGGTATAAAGAACGAATTGTAAAGGAAGAATTTCTACTTCGTTTAATTCATTTATCAGTTTGAATTTGGAATCAACAGAATATGTTTTAATGTTGTTATTTTTTAATGTTAGGTTTTATAGTTTAAAGTTATCAGTCGTTTAGTTTATACTACAATCCATGTTTAGTGTTTTGCACCTATAGTGGGAAAACTGAGAACTTATGCTACGAGGACGGTGGTTGTTCGTTTGTTTAAATGTCACAGACCTTTTGGGTTCACCTACCATAAAAATGTATTGAACGGCGAGAAGTACTTTATAAATTACCTCGAACTCACTCCATGTTTCTCTTTTGAGCAGCCTGTACCAACATAAGAAATATAAACTATTTTCTGTTTGAAGTTATCATTTATTAATTATGGATGTTCAATGTTATTATTAGTTATTCGGACATTAGTTGTTTGTCTGACTCAGGTCTGTAAACAAGTGGTTTGTCTTCAGGTGTGTGTTTGTGCTTTCCTGTGTTTGTATTATTGTGTTTTTTTTCTTCTCAATTTCAGCTCTGAGATGTACTATGTAGATGGTTAAGGTTAGTGGTATATTTTAGCTTTACTTGTTTTCTTTACATAGGCCTAGATATCTAGGTTTATGTCCCCTTATTTGTTAGTCACTTGATAACGGGGTTTGATTTAAATTCCTGAAACATTGTGTATTGATTTTTAACACAGAAATGATGGCAAATATCCGAATGAAAAACTGCGATTTTGAATTTGTTTCAAATAATACTTGTATAAGTTTAGTTTTACCAATTTTTTCCAGTCTCTAGAAGCCCTATCGATCGTAAATTAAACACTGTAACATAGAAACGTTCTTAAAAACCATCCAACGACATCCACCTTGCGAAAAACAGCCTGAAAAAATATAGCAACAAAAATACCATTATGTTAATTAGATTCTGGATGTGTACATGTTTATCTTCTTTATATATTATAACGATGAAATAAAGTAAATAACGTTATTTGTTTAAAGTTCTGCTCACAGTCCAATTCTCTGTTTTTTTTTCTTCTAATTTTTAGTGACGGTATAGTTACACTTACTTGTCAGTCACTATCGAACCTATTTAACTTAATCCAGTCCAACAAAGTCAGGGGTAATCATGGTTTAGTATAATCAAATTTAAATAAGTTTTAATAAATACCACACAAGTCTTAATTAGAATATAAGAAATCACTATACGGCTAAAACTAATAAATGTTTTCAATACGGTCACTCTATAAGCCTGAGAAGAATAAATATTTTAAATAAAATTTTCTTTCAACTTAAGTTGACTCTACAAGTTCTAAGAACTGAATAATCTGAAAAGGTTTTAAATAATTGCTGACTCATTTTTATTTAATTACGTTGCTT
>JAGFPH010003135.1:1904-24963 GCA_018207615.1 Philaenus spumarius | reverse complement strand
TAATTATAAGTTGTAATGTTTAAACAATTTTGACTTATAAAAAAAGTCTAATTATATACTTATAATTATATACTAATTATATATTATTATAGTAGTATAATAATTATTATACTAATTATTATAGTATAATTATATACTAATTATATATATCGTTATATACGATCATGGTTTAATTTAATTAAGCTATGATATACAGAAGTTTTACTTTCTCACTATATTATAGTATAGAGAAAGTATAGTGATCGCAAAAAAAATCGATGTTGTGATTTTTGTGGAAATGTCCGTTTTGGGACCCCCTGAGTCCAAAAAAGTGGTTTTTACAAAATGTCTGTCTGTATGTCTACAAAGATAGAGAGAAAACTATTTCATCGATTTTGAACAAATTTTCACCAAACATGTCAATTATGCATGCATAGATGCACGAAGAAGGGTTTTGAAAATTTTTGAAAAGCAACTCCCTTTTTGGCCAAAACCCTTAAATAAAAGTTATTATTTTTTTATAAAAAAGCGGCGATTTTGATTAAATTTGGCTTAACTGTAGCCCTTAATGTACCCTACCATATGCGAAAAACCGCATCTTTCTAAAAATTCTCGTTTAGCTAATAATAATAATAATAACTGATTTTAAGTGTTTTTTTGGCCAAAAAAGGGGTTGTTCTTCAAAAATTTTCAAAACCGTTTTTCGTGCATCCATACAGGCCTAATTTTACGTGTTTTGTGCAAATGTGTTCGAAATCGATCGAATATTTTTCTCTCTAGCTAATAATAATAATATTTATTAGTTAATCTCCTACTTTAATATCACCTCTCCTACCCCTCCTACAATTATGAAGTTACAGTGAACATTTAATAAGTTAAATATGTTTGCGAGAAAGTATGTGCCAGTTCCTGGTAAAGTTTATTAATTTAGAGACACTTATTTTAGAGGTCAGATTTTTGTAAGATGACGACCAAGTAAGTTGGTGGCAGAAATTTGTGTAGCTTAGCGTTCAGATACACATCTTATAAATTTACAATTTCTAAATTATTAATAAAAATATTAACGATTTGTTTATGCATTAATAAAAGTACAACATTTCAATGTGGTATAGTAAAACTTTTAATAAAAGTATCTTAAGGATGTACGTTTATTGTGTTTATTTAGCGTTTAATTTATTCTTGCCTGCAAATTATTAAAATGCAAACGGAAAAGAGCTACGTTAATTTTATATGTTTTTTCATTTTACACGTATTTTTATTTACAAGCATGTTCTCTTTTTGAAGTACATACTGTAAGTAGAATATTCGATCATAGTTATCAGAATTTATTAAATGTTGGTCATAGTTTTACAAGATATGGCACTAAATTTCGTTTTGGTGGCTCTATTTTCAAAATAACCATGGGTCTAAATTCGTATATCATCTCTCTATTATGTAAAAAAAAAAATAAGTTTATTCTAGCAAAACCTGTAAGCCTACTACTGCGCATGCGTCAAGATCTAGCTCACGTTAACCCCAGCAAACTACCCCGATCCAAGTGCATCTGTCCAGATCAATCGTAGTTTTCGTGAAAATATCAGAGTATATACTAGAGAAGGTCTAGCATGACCATGGCCTTGAGATGCGCAGTAGACTCGGAGTTGATTGGAGTGGGGGGTCAGGAAGGCTCAGTCTGTTGCCGCGCTCTGAACATAATACTTCGGTCTGGAAGCCCTTGTACGGGTCTCCAATAAAGATATTGTCTGTGCGTGGTGTCCTTTCCCTTCCAGCGGATGACATACCCACTTGCCTAATTCTTCCCTTCCGCCAACGCATCTGATAGGTCATGCTATATCTGACGAACTATACAACAATCTATTTGCATTTGCTTCGCCACGAGTGACAGTGGTGTTTGGCGAACCAGCGAGCAGTCGATTCCAAGATCACCGTGCAGTACGAAGCACCCATAAGCCATGTTATCCAAACGGCAGTCTCGGTGAAACTCCCGCGCAACGCTCAGACGGCCGACGCATTCCGCATGACAATAAACGTGATGTTCCCAGTAATTGTAGTAGCATGACTATCTCCCGTAAAATCTGTACTTCACTGTGAACGTGGAATTGAGTGTAGTATCTTCACGTAATAACCCAGATACCTTATACACATATGTCTCTGGCGATTTAGAAGATTTCCAATGTAGCCAACTTTGTAATTCTTAAATATATATACATATATACCAAAGATAATTATTTAAATACTGTAGCTATTTAAATAATTGAGAATAAACTGGGACAATCCCAATCAACAGCTAATCAGAACTCGTTACAATTATGCCAACTTACACTTCTGACAATTGTTCTCTGCAAGAGTCTTTTTAATTATTTAATTACCATAGTAAGTTGTTTTCCTGCAAAAGAACTAATTATTTACTTCGAGGGGATATTCTAAACTAAGCTAAATATTGTGCTATTGGTCTTTCTAAATCCAAAACTTTTTCCTAAAGCAACTATCAATACGTCTTTGCTTTAGCAAAACCAATTTTAATCAATGTCTAACATGATTCAAAATAAAGAGTAAATTGATTCTAAATTTTCTAATTGGGTTGCTGTGTAATTAATGTTAATGCATTCAACAACTATGTGTTGATAAGCTTTTGATCGATCAGAGTTGGGATCGTATTTTCTCCATTTCTACAATCAAAATTTTAAAATCAATTTCGCAAAATCCTTTATTAGTGTACGTCTATGATCATATAAAAATATACCTTAAATAATTCGTATATTTATTTTAAGTAGTTTTTACTCTACCTTGATTCTAGGTTAGTCAGTCGGTCAGGACAAAACAACCAAGACATTATACAATAAAAAGATCTAGTGATACAAAATGTTTACATTATTCACATACATAAAAACGTAACAATTAAACTTCTACATCGGACAAACGGGTAGAACGTTCATGGAGCGCTACAAAGAACATCTGGCCAAAAATAATCTATATGCCAATAGATCCAGCTTTGCGCAACACTTAATTGACAACAATCACTCATACACAAGTTTTAGTAACAACATGACACCACTCCACATCCAAAAAAAGGGACGATTGTTGAATGCAATTCAAGAATACGAGATTTACAAGGCATATAAACAGACACCTGACAACATACTAAATGATAAACTTTCCTTCCAGTCTAACTCTGTATGAGACGGCCTTAAGATACAAAGGACAGATAAGACAAACTAAGATAAATATGTAACCCTAATAACCGCACCATTCAGTAGTTCACGTACCGAGCTACCGTGCGCACGTAACTCAAAAATGTAAAAACGTGTATATGTGTGTGTGTAGTGTTTTATGTGTTTTTAACGTGAATGTTTTAATGTTTTTAACGTTTTGACGACCTCTAAGGAGATAATAACTGAGGATGGAGTTTCGGCTCCTAAACGCGTATTGATTACAATACAACAGAAGTCAAAATACGGAGTAAATTAAGGTAATTTATAATTACACTTTAATTGATGTACAATTAAACTTTAATGATTAAATTCTCTTTAAGTCTCCAGGAAGTATTATAACCAAGATTTACCAAAGGTACACATTTTTTTATTTCTTTTATGAGATCAATTTGTTTAGGTACGTTTGTTTATCAATCAATATAATGTTTGAAAATCAGAACAAGTAATTCTTATTGGACAAATACATATATGCCTTTGTTTTATTACTGGCAATGAAGTATTTCAACTTAAAATGAATATGTCAAAATAAAATTCTAAACAATACTAAATTCAATTAATTTTCAAATTTTGACCAAAAAGTAAATAGTTGTTTTATTTTCGTTTAAAAATAACTACTAAAAATGTATTTATAAAATATAATAAATAATACTATCTGTTCCAGTATTTCCATCGGTTTTGTTTATTCAAAAGCTTAGGTCTTTGCGAACTTTCTGTGCTTTGTGCAGTTGGTTTTCTTTATCAGCTGTTTAACTCCAACAATACGAACTTTAGATGCGAGTATCCAACAAAATCACAGCTTATATTTTATTGTTAAGAAACTCTGTTACAGAGAACTTAAGCAGCACTTAATAATTAATTAATGGAGATTAAATAACCGCATTTATTGTCAGTGAGTATAAAATACTTACAATGTATATACAGGGTGGTTATAAAGTCATTTCCCCCTCTTTAACTCCCCAAAGTATATTTTGAAGCAATCGGAAATTTTGAGTGACCCCTAAAAATTGGGGATTTTGGTGGCAACTCAAAATTTTTTAAATGGGAAGTATGGTCATGTGATACCTCATTTTAAAGGTCTATTTAAGACTAGAAAAATGACATACAGACAGTAAAAATATTACCACCCAAAACAAAATGGCGGCCCTAAATGTGTTGAAATAAATCGACATAAAGTTGCTAATATCTCGAAAAGGAAGAATTTTTAGAAAATATTTCAAGATACAAAAAATGTTTATTTCAAAGTGCTTAATCTAAAAAATTAATCCATCGATTTCGAAAATTTTATTTTTTACAAAATTTTCCAAGATGGAGGAGTAAAAATATTTACGATTGTAACCTACACCGACTGGGCTAAAAGAGTATTTTAAAAAAACAAAATCAGAAATACAAATTACAACAAATTTGGTGATTATTTGTAAATTTTCTTAAAAATCTGTACACTTCTCTCACCTCAGTTCACATTGTCCTCTTGTAATATCGATGACATCAGTAATACAATTGCAAATCTCAATGCCAAAAAACAGCAGGATTTTATAAAATTCGAGCTACAGATTTTAATAAAAATTTACAAGTAATCACTGAATTTGTTTGTTCTTAACCATCCTTCCAACTGCTTAAAAAAAGGATTCAATAACTATACATTACTGTATAAGTCGTTTTAAATCCATTCAAAGAACATTCGATATTTTGAAGAAAATCCAACATTGCATTTGGCCGTGACTAAGAAATAAACAGATTTTTGATGAGTGAAATGCCGAACATTCAATATAAAATTGTTAATAGGCGTACTCATAAATCGAAACTTTCAAGTGCTTTTATACGACTTTTGTACTTAAGTGTAGGGCTACATACACTAATTTCTATAAAGGTTTGTAAAGAGATTTCATTTATATTATATTTATTTTTTTATAATTTTTATTAAAATACATTTTTAAATGCACCTTAACAAAGTTTTATTTGGTTTGTTATATCAGTTTTGAATTTCTTTCTTTCTTTCCATGAATTTTTTACAGATTACAATTTTATAATTTATGTTATTAGAGCTGTTTATGCTTTACTACAAAATTTGTTTCACGTTCAGTTTTTACTGTTTTACTTAACCAGTTCTTTTAAAGAATTATTTTTAGAGGCTCAGAAAGTAAAACTTAGACCCTATAAGATTATGACACATATTAATATTGAAAAGTTTTATTTATTCATGGGACGAACCAAGAATCCTTAGAACTGAATGAAGCTGCCGTCATTCATCTACGTTGACAGAGTGAACAACGAATAATTTAAGTAATGTAGTTTGTAACTTATTTATACAAGGTTACAATAATATAAAACTAGTTAAGTGTTGCATGTTACAAAAATCAATATACATACGTCACTTTTTCTGACTTAAAGGAACATTTAAGACAAATTTGAAGAAAATAGAGCATGCGTTTGATCGTAATGAATAAGTAAAAATAGAAGACGAAATAAAATGTCGAACGATTTAAAACAGAACCTCGATTACGCTCGGTCATTTATAAAACAATATTTCTTTAAAAATAGGTTAAACAAGAAAGATGTGTAAGGTATATAAATGGGATAGATTGGCCGGCGAAATTTCTAAAACGTGCACGACATTTAGATAAGATTTGGTACAATAAGATTTTTTATTAAAAATATGTAATTTAACTTTGAATGTGTTCCTCTTCTTTTTCTCACAGATCTGCAATAAAACAATATTTATTAATAATTTGTTTTATTTTTCTTAGTATTTTTTGTTTGTTTAGGTTTTACTTGTTTATTATATTTTTCTTTGTACATTTCTCCAGATATTTATTATTGTAATTGTTTTTCCTTTTTTTCAATATTTAATTCTATATTGAAAGTAGAAGAATATTACATTTAATACGCTGTGGCGACATGTTCTATTAAGCTGACCGTTGTAATAGTACGTAAGATAAAGGTAAATGTAGATCAAAATATGTTATATATTGCTTCAATAAAGAGTTAGAGTAAAAAATAATTACAATAAGTTTATATAATATTGTGTTAGTTTATTCATTTTTGTATATTTGAGTATTATCAAAGTTTTTTCTGACAATTCAAACGACGACATTACAGTAAAAGTACATTAAATGTGTTTTCGTTGACGTTTCGAAAACAAAGTTTGCAGAGGGATTCTACTAATGGATGTTTTTATGATTCTTTGTAATTTTATTTCTTATTAGATCTCTACTAAAACTTTTATTTCGCGTTCAGCAACTCAGAGTGCCACAGTGTCGTAACTTTTTACGTGTCTTCGTATATATTAATGTTATGATGATAACCATTCGGGATAATGTACGGCAAAGATAAAGGTTGATGAGTAGTAAATATAAAGTGTGTTAGTAAAAAACACAGCTATATACAGTGTTCTGGTCATGTCAAAATTTAAGCTTAAATGCACATTCAATCACACATTATAGATAAACTTACATGAAAGACTACTAAAAAAACTCTCAAATAAAAATAGCTAACTGAACGACCATCTAAACATTTTAGTACAGAGCATATCTGCGCTCCTGCTAGAAATTTTTTGCTCATTCGATTTTTGTAGCAATCTTAGGCAAAAGGAGTTCTTTATAACATACCTGCATGTTGACAGGCAAATACGGTGGTAAACATTGTTTCTTGATTGCCGCCCGAGTAATGCGGTTGACTCTCTCTCTCTCTCTCGCACTTTCGCAAAATATACACCATGCAATACACATAAACCGTAGGTAACAATAAAAAAACTACTTTTAGAACAGTATATTTTCCCAATAACTGTTCGGGGGAAAAAACTTACTAAACCTATCTTTGAAAGTAGATAATATATTGAGTTTAAATTTGGTGTACATATTTTTTATGTACACATTTACCAGGGTACACAAAATCAGAACAGCGTTTAAAATGTTTAATGTTAAGTATCGCAAAAATGTTTAATGGCCGCCATTTTGAAAATATACAAGACACTGATCTGAATTGTTTTTGTTCGATGATAAAAATGGTATCGTCTCCACAGCGTTGAGGGCAAATTAGTCTCCACAGCGCCGAGGCCATAAATTATCAAAGGGTCTGCTCAGTGATGCAGAAGTGACGAGGGTTAATATCTTCGAGCCACCTATATATTACTAGAATGATTTGGTTTAACTTTACAAATCAAGTCTAGTAATGTAAGTTACATAAACAAAATTATGCACAAAAATTTTTGAAAAACTAATTTACACAACAACTTAGGTATAATAAAGGAGTTAAATTAACAAATATATTCAATGCCGGGCTCAATGAGTTTAATCGGCGAAGGAGTAAATATTTGCCATTTCTGTTAAACTAAAAATACAATGTTACTTTAGAATTCGAGGAGTGTTAGGTTAGGTTAAGTTAGGTTAGGTAATGTCTGCAATGAAATGTATGCCAAATTTGCGTCATTCCTTGATTTGATTTGTAATGTTAAAGCAAATCATTCAAGTAATATAGTGTATAAGTGGTTCTACACAGTCATTCAGGATTAACTGAGGGCATTTCAAAAGTACGTGATAAAATTACATAAAATTTACATAAAATTCATTATGTTCCTTTAGAATTCGAGGCGTATCATGTCTGCAATGAAATGTATGCAAAATTTGCGTAATTCCAGTGCTGATCATCTACTGTGCTCAGTTGGGCACACGCCATTACCACGGTTCGTTGCTTTTGTGAATTCCAATTCGGCTGTCAAAACCGAATTATGTCAGGCATCCCGCTCGGCGCTGTAGAGACTCGGCGCTGCGGAGAATCGGCTCTGTGGAGACGAATTCGGTAAAAATGTACATAGCTAATAACGTAATTGTAACGTAAGAAATTGTTAAAAAATAAAATGGCGGATAAATGGAACAGTTTTCGGACCTATGTTTAGTGGAACAATGTATCTTATTTTTACCTAAGCAGTAATTATAAAAAGCAGTTGCAGATAGTTCTGGGAGACCCTGCACAATAAACATGTTTAGAAGAAGCTCACCAGAGGAGGCGATATAGTATTACCACATCATAACCTACACTAGTTTGTAACCTTTGCTGCAAGATCATTTGTTATCGCCGCCCAGCAGCCATTGTTACATGAGATGAACTTAACTATTTGATTTAGTAGGGTGACCAGCAACGAGTATAAGATAGTGTAACTGACAGTAAGTGTTTCTGATGGTTCATGTCACAACTTTTACAGTCAGTCATCCTAAATTATTGTATCTAAAGCGTAGAAACCTTCTTGATGTACAAATTAAATTACAACTTTCAGTAATTATTAAATTATTTGTTTCGTGACTTTCCTTGTCTCTGTGCATCCCATAAGAAATACAACTACCCATACTTAGGGAAATCATTATACACATATATGCTTCCTATGTTTAAGTACAGGATTAAGTTATAAGATAGCCACACGAATGCTTGAAGTTAATCAGCACCTCTCATTCTTGTATATTTCATCTTGATAATTTGATTAGTAGTGATGGTTATTATAATTTATGACCTAAAAGTCTTAATTTAATTATTTTCGTTTTATATAAAATATTGCATTCATAAAATCGAATATTATATTTATAATCCCAGAGTTTGTTGATTACTCCATTGCTTGAGGTACGCTAAAAATGGCAATAACAGCGTATAAAAATAGTAATAACAGTAAGTAATAAGTAAAGTAATTGATTAAATTAAGGATTACATTGACAGTAGTTTTACTACAGTTTTCACGTAGAGAACATGCTGAAGTGGGAGTTTAGTTAGAAATGGAGGGGAAGCTAGTTAGAATTAAGAAGGCAGTCTGAAGAGAACGCGCTCGCGAATGGGTTCAAAACAGAAGGGCTTTATACTTTCCTTTGGCTTTATAAAGTTGAAAAGTTAGTCGCATTCGGACCAGCAGAGAATGTACACATTGAATAAACAAGATCCAACCGTTAAACCACTGGTCTTATTTAAAAAAAAAAACCTTCTTTGCCTTTGGAAATGACAACAGCTGGAGGCTCACAAGAACATGCGAAGAGCCCAAAGCTATAACCGCAAAAAGAGGCAGCACATGAAAGCCAGGACCCGTCAGCTCAAGTGTTAGAAGTGCGGGCCTACCGTCGCATCTGTTGTCAAAAGCGTGGGCATATCGTGTAACCTGGTTTCAGAAGTGTGCCTTTACCGTCACATCTGGTGTCAGAAGTGTTGACCTACTGTCACAACTGGTGTCAGAAGTGTGGGCACACATGACTGAGCAAAAATAAGAATTGTTAAACATATAGTTTAGGTGAATTTTCAGAGGAATAAATATATAAAACTAAATTTTGATAAAGAGAGTTTACAGTTTTTGAAAATTTGCGTTCTCTCCTCTCATTTAAGAAGCTAAAACTATAAGCTGAGTTCCAAGTATTGTTAATGAATTAAAATAAATAATAGTGAGAAAGATTACAAAATTAAACCTTCAGATTATTTTTAAACATTAGTGTATAAGAACCTCTTTGGGAAATTTGATCTTCAGTTTCAAATTCAAATGCCTTTTAATTGTTTACAAATGAATTGCATTAACCGAGTTCTATTTTTATTGAGTTTAAGACCATTTTCCAAAACCAAAATTGTTTCCCATAACCAATGATGAAGTAACGAACTTTTTAGTTTAATTTTATTCTTCCCAAAAACCATTAAAATGGTGTTGTCAGGAAACAGGACAGTTTTTACTTCCCCAGTATTATAAGGCAGGTCATTTATGTAGACCAAAAACAGTACAGTACCAAATACTGGGGCAAAGCTCGAGAATTTATGTCTCAAGAAGAGCAGTGCAATCCATAAGAGTGCGTATAGACTACTCTTTGTGTACTACAAGTTAAGTAGGACCACAACAAAATTAATTGAATTTTCGCGAATACCATAATAATCAAGCTTTTAAAGGAGAACTGTAAAGGCGACAAGATCAAACTCCTTTGAGAGGTTGCACATTAAAGATGCATTTCTCATCTAGCGAGCAAGTTAAGTTCATTATATCCTGTAGAGAGGCCTTAAAGGAATCCAAACTGACTCCCTGTTCGAACATTAAATTATTTTTTTTAAACTTCTGATTTCTGCTGACAACTACTCTTTCTTAAATTTTAGACGAAATTACGGCTTTAGGATGGTCATTTATAACGTAAGCTCCGTCTTTAATTTTTTAAAGGTGGGTTATTATAAATTAATTAAGTTTTCCGGAAAACTACCATTCTCAAAAGACTGATTGATAAGAAAAGTCAAAGGTTTTGAAACTATTGGGGAAGAAACTTCCAAAACCTTCGTAGCAATATCATCCCAAGCCACAGCATTTTTGTATCCTTTAAACCAGAAATTATTTTATACACTTCTTCAGCCTTGGTCAGATTTATTTTAATTATTTGAAAATGGATCTTTTTTATTTATTTTTTTTTTCCAGAACAAGATGATTACACTAGGAATGTATCTTAGTTTTGGTTTGACAAAAAGTGTTACCAGATTAACTCTTAAAAGAGCGCAAAATTCAAAATTGCGGGTGATCCGGTTCGTGACAATTTCATTACATTGTGGTACAAAATATAATTTTTCATATTTTATTATATATTCACTCTCTACGAATATTTACTTTTACGTTTGTCGAAAAACTAGCAGTTTATATATCTTTCATTTGGGCTCGTTCATTTTAAAAACAATTACAATACAATAGACCGTACCTTAAGAATACTCCACCACTGCGAAAAGGGCAAATTATTAAATGCTTTAGAACAATACGAAATATGTAAAATGTTTAAAACTAAACCGCATAACATACTTAATGAAAAACTTGGATTTGATTCCAATGTTTTATTTGATACGATTATAACAGAAACAGAGACCAAATAAACTCCCCCCCCCCCCACCACGTAATTGATAACAATCTATTGAAAATTGCAACCCAGTGAACTTTGATGACATCCGTACAGTGCGAGACAGTGGGCCCACGAGACATGTGATTTCTTAATAGTGAATTTTTTGTGTTTGTTCTAATTTATTCTGAATGTTTGTGTGTAAATGTGTAGGCTATGTGATGTGTGACAGCGGATTAATTTCTCCAACGAATTTTAACTTGAAAATGGCGGAATAAGCCGAAACGGCCGTCGTTTAAAGAATTTATACGACAATTGACTATTGACGACGGTAAGTTGTATTTATATTTGATATATAACAATAGTCGGAATATATAAAAAAAATATTAATTGTATTTTTGTTGAAAACTTTATTTTTACGACGTTAAATTGTAGTAAATACAATAATCTAACATTTTGAGATGTTTTTGTAACCTACATTTTATTTGTAGATTATTTTACACCATTTTCCCTTAAAAGCCACAACAACAATGTGTAGCTTTGTCTTACAATTTTTATTTTTTTTTACTTAAAATTTTGTTTAACAATTTTAGTTTGAAGTACACGAATATACACTCATTCTAATAAAGTTTTAATTCGCAATTTTAAAACATATATTTTGTGTAATGTTAAAAACAATGTAACAGTGCACTAACACTAATCCTAATAATTCGTCTCGAAGACTACGTCATGAAAACAAAACGGCATAAATACAAGATCATTATGTGCTGAATTGTGGCAGGGGACTGACATATGGCAAAAGGAGCGGATTAGAATGGGGCTAGACCATGCCTACTGCATTCCAACATAGCTAACCACGAATTTCAGCGAACTTGCGTCGTCTGTCAGACGAATGATAATTGAGTCACCCTGTCTAGGGATAATTGAGATGAGAAGACACAAATTTCAAAAAAATTTGACCCTCTGATATTGGGATTTTTCTTCTACTAAGTATAATTAATTTTAATGTTTGATTAATTTTAATTTTAGTTAGTAAGTAAATTTTTCAGCAAATACTGGGCATATAGATTTAGTTTAACAAATGAGTAATTTTTAAACTATTATTTTTTTATAATATTTTTTCCTTTCTGATATTGATGATTTTCTTTCTTCCTACTAAGTATAAAGTGTAATTTTTAGTTGAAATGATAGAATAGTAAAATTCTAATCTGCTGTTAGGTTTTCTTTTTTCACTCTCTTTGGTTTTTCTTTCCCTAAGGGTAAAACGTATTACGACTAGGACGGTCTTTGGACTAAGAGATATATGATTGTAATATATTCAAAACATTTGTAGGTTATGTTCAATAAAGATATACTATTATTAAACAAATTTTATTCCAGGTACGCACAATTTAAGGGTTTCAAATATTTTTTCTATAACAGTGAAGAAGATCGTGAAGACGCCGTCAATCTTGTTAAATCATTAATACTCATATTACACAAAATATTTGACAGCATTAGAAATATATGGGTATCAGGATACATACAGTCATTTGAGCTAATTTCCCCGGAGAACATAAATCATGAAAGTGGATCTGCTCCTTATGATGCTTTCCCAAGGAGGGAATTCTTATATTTCAACTGAATTCCTAATTAACCATCTAATGCATATCACATTGCACTATCTGTGGTTTACCATAGTAATGACCAGAAGTTTATGTTGTCAAAACACGAAGTCAGTTTATTTAATGCAATAGGGCTCCGCCTCCTTATCGCTTCGATGCCAACCCCTGCGGAGAAGCAAACGCAAACAGATTGCCACTTATGAAACAAAGATGTCAATCATGGAAAGTATAACAATTTTTTTATTATAAAGGAGCTGTTTCTCCCCAGTTCATCCATTAAACGTAACTAATTTAAATTGCATGTGTTATTATTTATTTTATTTCCTATAAAACACTTAAAATTAATAAGTGCCAAATTTTCAGTTCTCAGCTTTAAGGAAAGTATAACAATCAATATTTTTTATAGGGGTTGTTACTACATTGCATAAATCTAGTTTACTTTTTCTATGTATCTTGTAAGAAATAAATATTCAAAATTTCAGCTCTATAGCTTTAAGGAAGGGATAGCAATTAGTATTTATTGCTTTAGGGGTTGTTTCAACCCTTAAATCAACATTATTCTAGCCTATGTTACTCAGGGATAGTGTAGCTTTTTATTAGTAAAACTATTTTTTCAATCGGTTCAGTAGTACCAGATATTAAACCCTACATAGAAACAAACAAATTTGAACTCTTTATAATATTAGTATGGACAATTCTATACCATCTGATTTGTTTTAAATATTGTGATCAATAGTCAGTATTTGGTTAACATTAATAGATCTGCTAAATAACGGCCTAATAACAAAAATCTTTACATGGTTTGAATTTAGACTTGAGATTTTGATCATTGTTTATATTTTGAAAAAATCAAGTAGAAACTTATGTTGACCCACTCGCGGCACAGCAAATGGAAACACATTACAGTAATGTGTAATCTGATGCTTTCAATGAAATTACAATCGATTAGGACTGAGGCACTTGGATCCGTAGTGTGGAGGGGGTTCGGTCTCTCAGATCCGGACGCATGCGCAGATAGGTCAGGTTTTGTGTGTGAATGACAGGAATTTTTTAATATAATATATAGCTTACATAATTGATATTTGCTTATATAGCTTTCAACGATGAAACCCTTTTATTACTTTTGTGGGAATAACTTGAGGTAGTCCCAATTCAATGATGTTGCCTATTTTGGGATTTCATTGCTTTCGCGAACACAATTTCCCCGTGAAATGGAATTAGTTTATTGTAAAATTCTCGAAACAAGGTTAATAACGTGTTCAACAGTAAGCAATAAATGAATAATATAACTAGGTGATTACTTAGAAAACAATCAAAACAGGTAATTAATCAAGTAACACACTTTGCTATTCTGTATAATAAAGTTTGTATCATTCACTAATGTATACAGATTAGATTTCCAGTGTTATAAAAGAAACACTACAACATTATTGGCAATCAAGCTCAACAAAAATAGAATTTAATTTCATTAGCATCAATGTTAATCATGGAGGAAGAACGTACTGCTTTCTTAACAATTACCTGTTTTATATAATCAAATTACTATTAAAGTGAGTTTTAATGTGATTGATTTATAAATTAAATAATTATTTAATTAACTCAGCAGTGCTTTGTTATTGTATAATTACAACATTGAAACACGTATTAACATCCTTTTATATACATTCGTTGATTAGCTGTTTTAATTTTAAAATATTGAATAATAGATATAGCTCACCGTTACACTGCAAGGTATCCATGGACAGGATTTCATTATAAATGCTCAAATATTTATTACAATTTAATAATTGAACGTATTTGTACTTTATGTTTTATCAAGACTACGTTTTTTGGATGGAAATATAAAAAATGTATGTTATTTTGAGTCTAGACCTAACTTAAAATTATTGTATGTATGTTGCCGTTGAGACAGGTAAAATAAATTAAACATATACACAATAATTTTAGGTTATGCCTAGACGGACGAATCAGCATTCTATGTTTATTGAATGTATTTACAATTAATGGACATTTAACAGTGTTTACCATCTCAGCTTTGATGTTATAGGTAATTAATTCTACACCTTTATTGCAATAACATTAAACGTATGGAAACAGTAAATATTGGTATAAAAACAGTCTAATAATAAACGGCAGTTGAAAGATAATAAACGGTATCAGTTAACTGACACAAACTTTCTCCCAACTTACTGTAGTCAAAATAATATTGTTTTTAATCATTTTATTTACTACTTTTTAGAACAAAACAAAAAAATGATATTCTACCTACGTCAATCGTATAAAAAAATTATTGTCCCAGGCGGGATTCGATCGCGCGAAATTTGAATTACTAGCCGTGCTTGCTACCGTTGTGCTACCCCGTGCGGCCGTCGCCGCGATGCTAGATTGACAACATAAACTTGTTTATTTTTTAACATTTCCCCATAATTATAAAACGCCGAAGTTTTGATAAAAGTGGGTGGTGTCATTTTGTTTGGCGTCTTAAGCACTATAAATACTGAAAATTTGATCAAAATCGTTAGAGCCGTTTTTGAGAAATTTGCATTTTTGTCGTTTTTTATGGGTTTTTAGGGGTAAATTACCCTTTAAAATAAAAAATGAAAAAAAATGAAAAAAACGCCTGGAGATATTAGGGTTTAGTACCTACATACCAAATTTCATGAAAATCGGACCAATAGTGTCCTCTCTGGTCGTGTATACATACTGACAGACTGACAGACAGAAACCAAGTTAAAAACACTTTTTGGGGTTCAGGGAGCACCAAAACAAAAAATTCCACTAAAAATATTTTTGGGTTCAGGGAGCACCAACACAGATAATTGCACTAAACAATTTTTTGCGGTTCTGGGAGCACCAAAACAGATAATTCAACTGAAAATTCAAATTCGAACATTTTTACGAAAACAATACTTTCTCCATATACTACGTATAGGGTGGAGAAAGTAAAAATTATGAGTGTATGTTGCAGTTAAGGCTGATAAAAGAATTGAAGAAAAGGCGTGATGAACTTCGTTCCTGACGGGGGTCCCACGACCGTACACAATTAATTTATTTTTCTATGAATTACTTAATAAACAAATTTATAAATGTCATCAGCTCTCTAATCTTATAATTAGTATGCGAATTAAATGAGTATTGTTTAGGGTCACCCCAGGGCAGTCACACACCAACTCACAACCCACTCACATTTATATAGTGCATATATTCTAGTACTGCTTTAGTTTTTCTGTTTTTATTCAGCTTTTTATTTATCACGAACGTTTATGTTCATTTGTCAATTGTCCAGTTTATGTTAACCATTTATAAATATGCATCTTTGTGAAAGGATTAATTCTGTTGTATGTGACAATTAATATTGGAACTGTGTTTTTGTAAGCTGTGCTTATTTAGCGAATTTTCATAAGAAATTGCAGTGGCCCTTATGGTAAGACCCTCGGTCGGGAGTAGCAAATGAGCACCGATCATGGTCCCCAGAACACTTTTTGAGGTGTCATTAAAAATCATATATATGTATACTTGTGTTCGCACTCTAGCGGCCGCATTTTTAAGTCCGATTTTGTTCAAATTTGGTACACATGTTGGTTGTCTACGTCGCTCGGACGACTTCGTTAGCCAAAAAAATCCAACAACCGGAAGCACGTTTTTTGACCGGAAGTAACTATTTCTTGAAATTTTTCCTACGAGAATGATTTTATTTTAGAGTTTTTTCTACAAATATAAATGTAGGATGTTGTTTTGCACATTTTGTTTTTTTACGCGACCTTATAGCTCGCTTGGTTCCAACAAAATCGATCAAAACATAAAATACCATAGAAGTACCCGGTTCAAAGCCATGTGATGGATTTTACCACGGGGTTGGCGTGCGAAGCACGCAATGCATTGTGTGTTAAAGATACTCCCAATATGCGGAATGGCGTGCGAAGCACGCAATGCTTTGTGTATTGAAGACATTACCAATATGCGGAATGGCGTGTGAACCATTTTGTAGCTATTCAGCACCGTCGTGAACAGACCTATTTCCCAAATTGTTGGTTGAAACCTAAAACATAGGCCTATAAACTTGATTTTGGAAATTCGCTCAACGCACGTTAGCGGTTCAGCTGCGTAGTCGAATTATTATATTATTGTTGTCAGTCTCAGCCGAGAACAGTTTAAGTACTGCAAGGCTTCCCAGTGCACAATAAATTCCGTACTTACTAAAGGCCTAAGCAATTATTCTACAATTTACGTGAATATCAGATATTTTGGTTATCTGATTTCTCATTATATCAGTGGTCTCTAGAGAGAAAATAATAAATCAATTTTTGTATTACTTTATCAACCAATTAAACAATGTACTTACCTTTTGTTGTTTGCTGTTGCTCTAGACTCTAGATGTTTGCTACAAATAAATGTTAGTTACACAAATTTGCTTTATTGTTTCTGTTTAACTGCGCTGGAATTGTTGAGTACATTCCATTGTTACATTTTCAAGTTGCCTGATAATTCTTGAAATAATTAAATATTTTTGTTTGTATTTCCATCGAAGCTTGATTGACATTGCGATCTGTATAATTATGTTGATAAGATCCCACGCAATTTAACCTTTTCAGTGGCGGGTTTTGAACAACTTAGGGTCACCTAGTGGAGCGGGTGTTTTAATCTGTTTCAAAAGTGACAAATAGTCACTTTTGAAACAGATTAAAACACCTAAATTTTTACTTCCTAAATTTTTTTTTTGCAAAACATTTGAAAAAATATATATAAATGTTATTTGGACTAACACTGTACAAGATTGACATTTAAAACAAAAATGGTTATATAGTACACACTGTAATTATTAGGTTATAATCTTATAAAGACAACAAACGTTATTATTGTTTATGATATTTACACCTTGTTTAGCAGTACAATAATCACTTAAACACAATCAAATTATTTATCTAAAAACTCAATCCATAAATCAAAACTAAGACTCACAGATAATTTGTTGTGTTACTAAGACAACACGGAAGAGGAGACAGCTGACAGACAGCTGCAACTAAATGCTCAAACAGAAGACACTTGAACACATCTCCATAGCAATATTCCTGTATATTTGTATAAAACTTAATCGGTTCAGAAAAGGTTCTACACATCCTCAACAGACATACATTTTGTTAGAACTGTATTAATAAAGTGCTTTAAAAAAAAGATCACTTCTGTCAAAACAATATAAAATCAGTACTGAGAACTTGGCACGGTGAATGCGAAATTTCTATGAAAAGATGTCAGAACACGTTAGTCGCCTACCGTCCAATCAACTCCTCCTATGTCTTTTCATTCGTTTGCCGTGTTCACGGTTTTCGAGACTGAGTGAAAAGGACTTTTTATGCTGCTTAAACTCTCATCGTGCTGCACCACTATTGTGCAACTGCAAAATGTTCGCTGCAAAATTGAAGCTGTGCATCATTACACAATCTCAGTAGTACAACACGATCGATGGCCGAAGTATCTATCAGAGTTTACATCGAAACATTAACGGGTTGTTACAGTTGAGTTGTAACAAGTGACCACTCCACGATCATAGCTTAGTAACAACAATTAATTGACTTAGTGCACTGCTCTGTTGCAGAGTCGACAGCTGTGATTTCAACTTAGTTTCTTAACATTCACGCAACGTTCTTCGTGTTTAAGCGATAACACAAATCAATCGCAAGCTGTAACATTGTTAAAACGAATTGATATTACAGAGCACTTGTATTAACGAGTGCATTGCAGATCGTTGATCTGTTACAAATGTGTGACCGGAATAACGTTTGAAGGGAAAACTATTCTGTTTTATCACAGAAGAAACAAATAAAACTGTTACAATGAAGTTGAACAAACCATTACTTAACATTACTGCTGACTTATGCTAATGAACCCTCTAAAACATTACGTAAAGTTCTGTGTTTGGTGCATAAATTTCTAATCGTGACTTACATTACAAAGGTAACAGCTGTTTCTTATCACCCACATTAGTTGCATACAGCTGACCTACTTTGCTTCGTAACAGTAATTGAAGAACTTCATATTAGTTTGGAATGCAGCTCTACCTAACCCACAGCCTTCTATAGCGTTATTGTATAATTATATTTGAAACTGTTTTCTATTATTGAAGGAAAAAGTGTTGACAAAGTTGTATTTAATTTATTGCAAAATATAGTACATTTGTTTAATGATAGATGTATTTTATAATTTTATAAATTACTAGGGGAGGCCCCTGCGTGCTCCGCACGCCAACCCCCAATGGTACCTTCTAAAAAGATATGTTATGTTTTATTTATAATAAAGGTGTAGTATTAATAATAACCTCAAAACTAAGATGGTAAATATTGTTAAATGTTCAAACCAAATTATTTCTTATATTTTATAACAGCAGTTAATAATGGTTAAAAGAACCAGCAAGGCTCAGGTTTACACTTTAAAACCCTAACCTAAAAGGTGGAAATACAAAAATAATCGCTTCAAATTTTGAAATCAGCTGTTAATGGAAATATTAAAGCAACTATGTTATCTGTTATTTTATTCAATTGGTTGCTATGGTATTAAATGTAAATACAAGTGTTGATTTATCATTCTAAACCTAACCTAAGATTTTTTTCCTACTAAATTTACAAATATAATTAAATAAAAAAAGGTTTTTACCGAAATTAATTATAGCCATTGGGGGTTGGCGTGCGGAGCATGCAGGGGTCTCCCCTAGTTAATATATAAATACATATGTTTACACTTTTGAAACATACTGTGACTAAAGACTAACAAATGAACAAATAACTAAAGTCGGAAACCTTGTAGAAAAGCTTACCGAGCGATAATAAAATTTAAAGTCCAGCTTTGAGTGATGTTCAATCACTCTTATACTAATGGCAATGGCATCTTGTTCTACTGTGAATCCGTTGCGAGGTATGGCAATGCAAAACAACATTTCATTGGCCACCTTGCAGAGTTTATGTTTAAAAGAAAATATTTGGACTACAAGGAAAGGCTATATTATTATGTTTTTCGTGGTATCGGCGAGGTTTACGGCGGTAAAACACCAGATGAAGTAGGCGCTTCAGCTACACAGCACTCTGATACAGAAAGTGATCCAGACGACTTTTAATGTAAGTTTTTTTGAAGTGAAAACTTCTTATGGCGCTTTAGGCACTTTTTCAGATGGGTAACAATCTCTCATCTCGCGTGATCGTCAGATATTATTCGTCATCGCCTCTGTGTTTACAAAAGAGATATAGCACTAAATAACTCAATTCCAACACAGTCAACGGTAGCATAGTGGTCAGTATAGCCGCCTGTCACGCGGGAGACCGGGGTTCGATTCCCCGCCGGGGAGGAATATTTCCTTTTTACAAAAAAACTCATTGCAACTCCAGAAATAGGTAAGATAGTCCAAGTTTGATATAAGCGATGTGTATGTTACGGTTTACAAGTAACCAAGCACCACGATTTTATTTTAATAATTTTCAAAATGGCGGCAATTACAAATGTTTAAAGGGGAATATCTTGAAAACCGTTAACATAACAATAAGTGTACAAGAGACAACACATTTTGTTTTTAACGTCAGACA
This sequence comes from Philaenus spumarius, assembly GCA_018207615.1. Classification (NCBI taxonomy): domain Eukaryota; kingdom Metazoa; phylum Arthropoda; class Insecta; order Hemiptera; family Aphrophoridae; genus Philaenus; species Philaenus spumarius. The sequence goes on along the minus strand of JAGFPH010003135.1, from coordinate 4,786 downwards.
AAATGGTTTTTTTCGTTTCTGTAGGTCAAAGCATAACTGAGTTATCTAGAAAAAACTGAAATCATAATTTCTTGGTAATTATCTACAACATCAAACATTATCCTAAAACCAACATTTTTTTAATTAACTAACCTAATGTTGTAACTTATGTTAAATTTGAGTACTTGGTGATACCTCTAAAATGGACATAGATAAATTAGCTATCTTGGTTGATATGATAATGAATGTAAATGCATTAAAGAAACGCGTGTTGTTTCAGTATATGCCTAACCAAAATTATATTTTGTAATTTATTATTCGACTATAGACAATCATTTTTATGTTATTTTTTAGATTTTATTTTAAATGGGTCTAGGTAAAAATAATTCTCAAATTTCAGATTAAACCAATATAACCAACGATTTATATTCATGACAGTTTTCACTTCTGATGGCAGTCCCACGACTGCTTTATTTTTTTTATTATTATTATTGATTTAATATATTTAATTGTTTTGATTTTTAATTAGTTCTTGTTCAATATATTGTCTAACTAAACTATCATACAATTTTAAGTTGACATAGTCATTATATACAATTAGGCCTACCATTTAATATTTTACTCAAATACCTAAAATATATTTTGGAACACAAAACAAAATATCAAACATTTTAATCATAAGTAAATCAACGATAAAGCACTTTTTTTATGTAGAAAACTAATTTACCACATAACCCATTCACAACACATGGATGACCAACAACAACTGGTTCTTACTGCGTTCTAATCCGTCGTGCACGAGTTAGTTCAACTGTTTGCTGCTAGACAGCAGCACATATCGAGATAGGGAATAATGATCCAAGGTATCTCACATAATAAATATTCATTTCAGCTTACCTGTTTACATCAAGGGGTACGTGTCTAATATAAAATGAATCGTCAATTTAAGTAGAATTTTTAGAACATATTCCGTGTTCACCAGTCTGTGTGTTTATGCCTAATTTGGTGTAATACACCAATTTCGTTTTCAGTCCTTTATTGGATTTCTTTTGAAAACCGGTTTAACATTTTGATATTGAAATATGTAAAATGGATAAAAACATTATTAGTAAAGCAATAGTCACAATGAACACATCGAGTTAATTAACACCACTTTAGCGGCAATAAATCCTTAAGTACTTATGAAATTAATCCTCGTTACTCGGACGACTTTTTAAAGGGTTTTCCCCTTTTCTTTGAAAATAAAATTTCCGTCTCTAATTCATTACAACTTTATTAATATAATTTATTTATTCTTAAGTAATGAGACAAGATAATTTAAAGAGATTTACTTCATTCCAGTTTGCAAAATTCATCTGTTTCACGGAAATTTAATCCTTCTTTAGAAACGGAGGGTTTTCAACTAATGCTGAATAAAATCGCTTTTATTACCTCTTTGGTTTATGCAAGGTTTACACGAAGCAAATATATTAACCTCTTTACGACAAGTTCTTATTTTGTACTTCAATTAGTTTATCAACACAAAAGAGGTTTGCTCTCGTCCATTAATTTTTATTTGGGGAAATCCACATACAGTAAAACTCCAATTATCCAAACTCCAACCATCCGAATCGCTGATTATCCGAATCGCTTCCAGAATACAAAAAAATAAGAAGGGAACGTACTGCGATTTGCAAAATGATTCTGTCTACGCGCGCTATTGCACATAGGCCTAAAATTGGCGTGTGAATCATGCAAAGCTCTGTGTATTGAAAATACTTCCAATATCCGGGTTGACGTGCGAAGCACGCAATGCACTCTGCATCGGACGATTCTCATAGTGTTCAGTGTCAAACTTACATGTGCTTCCTTAGCAGTAAACATGTTAACGCGAAGATAGTACTCAAACGTTTTTTTTTTTAACGTCCTGCTGTTTTGCACTTAAGGCTAATGAAGACGGGACCTACAGTTTTACGTGGAATCCGAACCACAGCCAATGATGTCTGTTAAGAAACCATTTAGAAAATTATATGGGGTCAATGGGAATTGAACTTTTCCATTGATGGTTGCCATGACGATTGATAAAGCTTTGACGCCTTCAACCACGGCCATCGTGGCAAGTACGCAACGTTAAAGTTATAAAACGTGTATACGCGACCGTAGTATGTGCGGATGGTTTACTCAAGTGGCGTAAACGCGAAGCCAATCCCGAAAAGGTTAAAATAGACCCTTTTTTCGGAAAAAATCCAATTATCCGAAATTTTTACTATCCGAATTGGGTCCGGTCCCAATTGATTCGAAAAACTGGAGTTCTATACTATATGTCTGTATACACTAATTACTAGCATCGCCAATGGGACATTTAACTTTTTTGACTGACTCCAAATTACACCATTTGAAAATTACACCAAATATGACATCATTACACTTATTATACATTTTATAAATACAATTTAAGTCATATTTTCCGTAAGCCTACTATAGATATTTACATGGTTAAAATACAAATGTTCAATTATGACAAAATTGTCCTCAATGCAATTAGAAATTTTTCATATTTCATATTTCTTTCCGAACTTTTTATACTTTTATGTAGGCTTAAAACAAAATGTTAAACTGCATGTGAGAAAAAAAGCTTAGGCGCACTGCCGCTTTACTTTGGCACAATTTTCTTACCCGGGAATAGCTAATCAGTGGCGTAGGAAGGTGGGTGCGGGGGGGCGGACCGCCCCGGGTGCCAGCCCTGTAGGGGTGACAAAAAAATGTTCTTAAAAAAGGCTTATGATTAGGGCGTGTTTTACTAAAAAGCAAAACACCTCGGAATGATTTTAGCTGTAGTTTACGTTCGGTTGTTACAACTGTGGCTGCATCGCAATTTTCTTTAAGAACGGGCAGTGTATAATGGTTACTATGGGGGGGGAGGG
>JAGFPH010003134.1:118141-155922 GCA_018207615.1 Philaenus spumarius | reverse complement strand
TGGTTTACTTTTTATATATATCTTGTAAGAAATGAATGTACCAATTTACAGCTCTCTAGCTTTATGGGAAGTATAATAATTAATTTGTATTGTTTTAGGGGTTGTTATACAATTTCACCCCTTAGCAGCACAGTGTAATATGCAAATATAGTTTACATTTTATATGAACCTTGTAAGAAATAAATCTACCAAATTCCAGCTTTCTAGTCTTAATGGATGTATTATGATAAATATTTATTGTTTTAGGGGTTGTTTCAACCCTTAAATCAAAATAATTTATAGCCTATGTCTCATTCCAGGTCATGATCTATATGTGTGCCAAATTTCATTCAAATCCATCCAGTACTTTTTGCGTGATTGTCAGTCAAACAAACAAACAAACAAACAAACAAACAAACAAACAAACAAACAAACATACAAACTTTCACATTTATAATATTAGTAGGATTATATTTTATATTACAATATTACAACTATGCAATTTCAAAATATGATATATAATATTATGTTTTGACGATATATTGACTTGTGTAATTTGTTGACCTTTATTCTCCTCCAATATTAATACTGATACAAATATAAATCGGTCATAGAATTCACTTCCAACTTTTGGACTTAAGCATAAGCACACCCAATCTTTCTTTTTTTATGTACTCTTTCTCTCATACTTAAATTTAAAGATTGACCAGAATGGGAATTCAGAAGCTTTTCAAATATTTTTCTCAAAGAAGTATTTGTAATGTTAATTTTTAAAGACATTCCGGTAAATGTTTTCTTTTCTGGACTTGCTTAGTGACCGTATTTTTACCGAACGCATACAGTACATTGTATACTGAGTCAAAACACTACCCATGCAACGGATCTTGTAAACAACTTTTATACTTGTTGTATTACTTGGCGGCTGTTTGATGCGACGAGGCAAGACGAGGAGACAAGTCAACGAGACGATACGAAGACCATATGAGACGACGATACGAGTCATTCCTAAACGACTAGATAAGACGAGATGAAAAGACTAGATGACGAGAAGATAAGAAGGACGATGAGACGAAAAGATAATACGAAGAGGATTTCAGTTTGATGTCACGTCATCATGCAACAAGACGACAAGACTAGATGACGAGACGTCAAGACAAGACGACGAGACAAGATAAGATGATGTGAAGAGAGGACGAGACGACGCCAACGAGAAAAGATATTGAGACGATACAAGAGAACGTGACAAGACGATGAGACGAGACTGCGAAACGAAGAGATGAGATGACGAGACGAAACGGTGAGAAGAGAGGACATGACAAGGCGATGAGACAAGACATGATGACCAGACGACGAGATGAGATGACGAGACGAAACGATGAAACGAGACAACGAGACGAGACGTTTAGCTGACGAGACAAGTCTGCGAGAAAAGACTTGAGAAGCCTACAAGTCTGACGAGACGATACAAGACGACTAGTCAAGAGTACGAGAAAATATGAAGAGACCAGACGACGAGACAAGACGACATGTCTAACATGGCCATAGCTGGTTTTCGTTGAAAAAAAAAGCTTTCTATTGGTTCCCAATTTTTAGTATACTTACTTTTTAAATATATAATATTTTAATAGTAAAACTGACTATTAATTGCGATGGTTACCCACTTGCATACGAATAACATTCCTCAAACTAATTATTTGAAATTTTCGATGAAAACCTATACAAATTGATAGTTAAAAATAACTTTAGCCATAATTGAAATCTTGATAAGTACATTTATTTTCACTGTGTCAAATCTACTTCGTCATCTCTTACACATAAAACATTGTTGTAGTATTTTTATTGGGAAATATTCTGGTTTGCATAGTTAATTTCAAACAAGTCAATAATTAGGTTTCAACTGCAGCAGACGGAACGTGCATCTCTAACCACTCCGTCCCTCTGCTCTCATAAATGATGCATAAACAATCCTTGGAATGATATATAGTATAGTTACTAAATTTCTTTTTTTACATACAATAATTCTGTATACAGTAAATAAATAAATATTATTTCAGTTATAGCAGATCGAAAATAGAAGAAACCTTCACCTGGAAGGAATATCCTGCAGAGAATAAATTGGAAATTCTGATCCCTTCAGGTAAACAAAGTAAGGTATTAATGGTCATGTGTTTACCGGCGTTTGGACATTTCTTTTACGTTTAAGAATATTTTAAATTAATATAGGCGGTTAGTTGCTGGACACTACCAGTTATTATCATTAAAACTTGTATGGCCTTTAAGTATTTGTCCAAGAATGATTTTAAGTGTTTTTTTTTTAACTCCCTTCGCTATTTTATACCCAATGAATCCACTATATTTTACTTTCTCACTATACTATAGTATAGAGAAAGTATAGTGATCGCAAAAAAAATCGAAGTTGAGATTTTTGTGGAAATATCCGTTTTGGGACCCCCTGAGTCCAAAAAAGTGGTTTTTACAAAATGTCTGTCTGTATGTCTGTATGTATGTCTGTATGTATGTCTGTATGTCTGTATGTATGTCTGTATGTCTGTATGTAGACAAAACTAGAGAGAAAACTATTCGATCGATTTCAACCAAATTTGCACCAGACATGTCCAGTACGCCTGTATAGATGCACGAAAAAGGGTTTTGAACAATTTTGAAAAAAAAACCCCTTTTTGGCCAAAAAACCCCCAAAAAATCAGTTATTATTTTTTTATAAAAAAACTGCTCTAACGATTTTGATAAAATTTGGCTTATTCGTAGCCTTTAATGTGCCCTACCATATACAAAAACCCGCATCTTTATAAAAATTCTCGTTTAGCTAATAATAATAATAACTGATTTTTGGGGGTATTTTGGCCATAAAGGGGGTTGTTTTTCAAAAAATTTCAAAACCTCTTTACGTGCATCTATAAAGACCTAATTTACGTGTTTGGTGCAAATTTGTTCGAAATCGATCGAATAGTTTTCTCTCTAGCTAATAATAATAATAATATTTATTAGTTAATCGCCTACTTTAATAAAAGTATACAAAGCTAGAGAGAAAACTATTCGATCGATTTCAACCAAATTTGCACCAGACATGTCCAGTACGCCTGTATAGATGCACGAACAAGGGTTTTGAACCATTTTGAAAAACAACCAACTTTTTGGCCAAAAAACCCCCAAAAAATCAGTTATTATTTTTTTATTAAAAAACGGGTCTAACGATTTTGATAAAATTTGGCTTATTTGTATCCTTTAATGTGCCCTACCATATACAGAAACCCGCATCTTTCTAAAAATTCTCGTTTAGCGAATAATAATAATAATAATAACTGTTTTTGGGGGTTTTTTGGCCATAAAGCGGGTTGTTTAAAAAAAATTTCAAAACCATTTTACGTGCATCTATAAAGACCTAATTGACGTGTTTGGTGCAAATTTTTTCGAAATCGATAGAATAGTTTTCTCTCTAGATAATAATAATAATAATATTTATTAGTTAATCTCCAACTTTAATAAAAAAACTCTCCTACCCCACCCTACAAGTCACAGTGAATCTGTTTAGTAATTTAAATGCAAGGCGTATTAAAGAAGGTGTGTGCATCGAGGAGCGTGAACTCGTCCGGCCCGCGCAGCTACGTCACGTGCTACACACTGAACTAGTAGTTCCGAGCGCAATTGTAAGCTTTTGCTCAAACTGCGAATTAAATACTTTATGGTTGTCTAAAAAATATGTTTTTGATATCAATGGAAAGGTAATAAAGTGAACATTAAAATGATCTATGTCCATGGTCAAATATTCCTAGGCGTATAATTTTGAATCAAGCCTAAATCTAATATACGGGTTTGAATGACATAAAACCTACCCGAAGTTTTTTACTATTACTTTCGGGAGACATACAAAGACATAGAAATGTAGAGAATAAAATGTAGTAAATACTGACTTAAATTTTTATGAAAGTTATAGCTGTCCTACATAATAAGATTGCAATCAGAACATAGTTACTCGCTTCTTGTGGCGATTGAATTTACGCTAATTTAATTTGTTACTAGTTCTCATTTCTCTTTCTTATTTATAATTCACATTGTTGTGAACAGGTAAATTTTGTGTAATGTATAAATATGAATTTTTAAAACGTTGACAAATTTAAGTAGCTTTATAGGGTAAAACCTTTTACCATCAATAAGGTGGTGATTTTTAAAGTTTATTGGTTTTGTTATGTTTACTAGGCCTACTATTACTAGTAGGCTACTAATTTTACTTTTCAAAAATTGAAATCAGCTAAATTTGTGATTGTTTAGTTAGCCTACCCAAGGATAAATAATAAATAAAAATTAATATAAACTAATTATCAATGAAATAATTTTTAAAAATAGTAGTCTAGGTGATAAATAAAAAGTCGTGGTGAATACAACATTGAGTTTTATTTCACTATTAACCCTAGATTACTTACGTCAAAATTTTGTCACGGGAATACTTATGTACCGTCAATTTTAACGGTATCGATGAAACCTTACTCGTAAAAAGCTGTCTTTTTTGTTTGAGTTAGCGCAGCCAAACACGGCACGAAAAGGCATTATAATTAATGGTTATTAATTATAAGAAATAGTATTACAATAATGCACTATGTTGCCTATAATTTTTAACATAATTTGAAGTCAAAAAAACTTGAAGGTCGTACAGGTTTCGGCGGTAAATATGGCAAAGGAGTCTAGACTGGAGCTCCGACTGTAGCACTCTACGTCACGGGTAGGCTGGAGTGGAGGGAGAAGCTGCGCATGCACACAAATTCTTTAATACGCCTTGATTTAAATGTATTTGTGAGAAAGTATGTGCCAGTTCCTGGTACCGTTTATTTTGTTTTGTCCTCTTCATAAGCATATATACATCGAATAAGACATGAATTTTATACATAGGTTATATGAAAATAAAAATTTATTCCACAGTTCAATATTGAAAACTAAACAAAGATAACAATATTGTAAATAAACAAGAGCCAAGTGCAAATGATAAAAGAATGATAACAAGAAACTACTTATCCAATGACCTGTTAAGAAAAATATAATTTGTGCCTTTGTTTGCATACTGCAATTGCATTTTAATTTCTTGGCTTGTGGCCTGAAAAGTGGTAGATATTGTTCCCGGTTTAACGTGAAAATATATCAAGCAATTTTTATTTTATTACCACGTAAATTCATATTTTTTTAAATGTTTTAATTTAAGAGCTAGGCTGACTTTCTCTGCCTTCTTTGTAACTTGCATGAAATAGTTCGAGAAAGTTACTTTTTATCCAGGGTTACACCCAAATATTTAACTTCTCCTTTAGACTTAATCGTTTCCCGTCCAGCTTACATGTTTACGTTTTTGTGAAATCGTTTCCTGTAAAATATTACAATTCTAGTTTTTTCTTTGGCGAGGAGAAATCCGTGATTTTCTATCCAAGTGCACACTCGTCTAATCACCTGATTCATCTTCAGCTGGATCTCTTCCCACAGTGAAAGTTGAGATGTCAACGGCGTATCCGACAAGAAAAAATGTCTGGCATTTCCTTACGGAAGATCCCGTTGCGTCGTAGGCAATGTTCCATAGATCTCCAGAGTTGACCCCTGTACAGGTCTTTCAAAGGTGTAATATGTTAGCACTCTGCCCCTGAGATAGGTATTCTGGCACTCCGAATACGAGAGGGCGTGGAGCATTTCCTTACAGCTGGCAAAACGAATACAACTAGTTTAATGAGGCACGAATAACCATAATAATTATTTAAGCGGCGCTCTAGCAATAAACTCGGAAACCTATTGAAAATAAGTTAACGCATATAAACAAAATGATTTGGCTTGTGGATATTATAAATAAATGATTCCTTTTCAAAGATTAGTGCTTGTTTTGTTCCATTAATATTTATAATATTCTTGTGTATATCTATAACAGTTAAATAAGTAATTATGCATTATTGCAACTTTCTTTAATAAAGCAGACATTTTATTGATTTCAACTCTATTAATTTATAGTTTTTCTTATCTTACAGGCAGCATAAATATGATGTACTATTCCATACCATACTTGGAAAACAATAAGTCCTCCGTTCTATATTTGTGCAGTGTAAATGGTAAGTATATAAAGCAGTTTTGTTTTAATATCAAGGTAGGCAATTGCAATTGTTAAAATTTTTCCTACTGTATTGTTCTCTGAATTTATTCAGAGTAATGCAGTAAATTTGAGTGAGCTGGCAGCCAACCGAGTTATCAATTCATACAAACTACAAAATCATCACTTTAAGTCGTTTTACATACATAGACATAATAAGTAAATATTGAACTAGACTTTATATTTATTTATATTTATAGAATAAAACTTTATCACAGAATCTCAAAACGAATACGTTGTTTAACTCAAAACGTTTCAACTACAATAATCAAACTATAACTTAAAGTCTAATATAACTCGATTATCAAAATGTATTGATCTGACTCAGTCAGTGAAGTAAAAAACATTTTTCAGGAAAATTTGGGTTTTTCATTCTTTGTACGTTAATGCTTATCTAAATTAATATCTTTATATTGTAAACGATAATAGATTTTGGCCAAGAAACAAATTAAATATATGATATATCATTATAAACAAACTTGAAGAACAGCACAGTTATTTCATATTTTCAGTGTTACTAATCACATGCTGTTTTACAGATAACAAAATCACACAGTTCACTCAAGTATTCACGTCAAACCTGGATAGCGACCCCACCAAAGCTTTAGAAGAAGCCAGGAAGATTGTAGGATCAGATCTTACAGAGCTGCCTTATAAACTGAAAAACGCCTTTCTTGTTTAAATGACATAACAAACGGTTAAAGATTAGTCAGTTGTTTTTAATAGATGACTTAGTGAACTAAACAATGTGATAGTTATATTTACTAATTGTAAAATAAATTGCAAACAGTTAAACATTAGTCAGTTGTAAAAATAATCACAAACTATTAAATGTTAGCCAATTGTAAAAGAAATCACAAACTATACAAAATTAGTCAATTGTAAAAGAAATAACAAACAGATAAAGACTAAATGAAAAAACTGGACTGTTCATTGACAGTTAGTCGGTTTTAAGAGGAATTAAAATTTGTAAAAAAAAATCTATTGTAAAAGAAATCATAAACTGTTAAAAATTAGTCAATTGTAAAAGAAACCAAAAAAAATTTAAGATTAGTTAGTTATAAAAGATACCTAAAACACTTAAAAATGTATCGGTTGTGAAAGAAATCGCAAACAGGTAAAGATTAGTCAGTAGTATTTACTAAAATATTTAGTAAACTAAACTGTATTATTGTTTTATTCACTGATTAATTTTTGCAAAAATAAAGTTATAAGGCAGTGCACAGTGTATATATTACCCAAACCCATTCAAGTTGTGTTTACCCACTCGTATCTTGGCTCGTCTTTTCGTCTTTGTGTTAATGTTATGAAATTTATATCAATAATTAAATGTCATTAATGTTACATGTGAAATTTGAAAGACGTACAATAGACAATTAAAAAGCTATACGCTTTCAAATAAAAAAATAAAAAAAAATTACTATTCCCTTATCAGTAATATAAAGTAATTTCTGTTTAGATTAAAACCAAAAACCTTGGCGTCGTGGTAGGTGTTAGGGTATGAAGCTATTATTACCACGATTTATAACATTCTATCGCTATATACTAAGGCAGATTATTAATGTCACTGTAAAACTAATCAAAAAAATTAATATTAAAAACAAATTTATATTAATATTATAATAAAAAAATAAAAAATAAATATTTTTTATTTATGATTTTGACAATAGAGTTGAGTGTTTACATCCCCAAGGCACGTAAGCCGCTACGGGGTTCTTGCTCTTCATATTATTGTATAAACCTAGACCTAATTCTAATCCTTTAACTAGCCTTAGAATAGATCACATTATGTCTATTGATTCCTTACCACCTGAGTGGTGAGTGGATATTAAATCTCTCCTTCAAAGTTCAAGTGCTTCGCATTCATTTACTGTGCTTGGTAGTTTCCTCCTTCATCTCACACTTCCGACACGATGCATCAACCTGGTAGAGGCTTTCAGCTTCCATGAATTTCTTGAGCATTTCATACCCTGTAATTAAGAAAGTTTCCAGTATAAGTTGACCTTTTCTCAGTTGTAAAAGCCTGTTAAAAAGGCTCTTATATGGACAATCGATTCTCCGAAGGTTACAGTTTGTTTTCTATGCCCAATATAGTCATTATTGGACGATACCAAACACTGGTATTGGAAAAATGAGTGGATGGAGGTCACCTTCTTTAAATATCAGTGAAACCCTGGTGTAATGGATTCCAGCAGAAATAGACGTAATTTTGTGCAGCCAGCTTGTTAAGAAGATTGTGGCAATCCCATACAAGCTGTGTCTGAAATTGATATCTGTCTAAATTGATATCTGTGTCCATCATCAGATTGGTCTAGTTACGCGCCAGTAGAGCGTAAATTTATACATGAAAAACAGTATAAAACCATTTAATTTGGGCTCTTGGGTTTATCACATTAGATTACATAAATGAGCAAAGTTCATTATTTATGGATATGATAAATTATATCCAATTAAGAGCTTCAAAATGGCGGCTATTTGAAAATGTTTAAACTAAAGTACCCAAAACTGTTCATTTTAACAAAAAATGTCAAGACGCATTTTTTGCAGACATTTTAATACCCAATCAGTTGTTTTTACTGTAAAAACAATCGAGTGAAGGTTTTAAGTTATGTCTAATACATTTGTTTGTTTAACTCGGAATCGTATTATAACACAGTAAACTCAGCAATATTGTATGTACATATGTTGTAATTATCTTTAACTTAACTATTATCCTTCATCAAATCGTTTTAATAGTTACCCCATCCGATAGAGAATTAAACGGGCTACAAAAAGGGTGTCTTTACATGTTTTGGTAAAATTGACGTTGTATATGTAATTTAGGGTTCTAATGTTCGTTTGACACAACAGCTGTTTTCAATGTTAAAGAAACACTTATTCTGTATATACAAAATAAGAAGTCCTGACTGAATGAGTCATTATCAACGTTTTGCCTAAACTATGAGAGGTAGAGCCTTAAAATTAATATTGATTATAATTGAATTAAACCTTTCATTTCCCGTCAAGTGTCCTCACTTTCGCTGATTGTTACGCATTTCGGGCTTGTTAACCCATCATCAGACAATACAATTAATTCTTCTTAAACAAGGTCGTTAAGTTTTTTTAAAACATAACATACACAAAACACAAACACAATACTGTTCACATGTAGAGTTCGTTTAGGTATACACTCGTCGGCTGCTGGCAAGAGACTGGTAAGAAACTTTAATTCAATACCATTAGTGACTTGGATACAAAAAAAATGTATTAATTATAACTGTTGGAAATGGACAAAATACGGTTGTTCGCTCAAAGCCCAATAACAGATAAAACAGTTTATTTGGATCAAAAACTTATCAACACAATTCTAGGTGTGGCCTATTCTGAACCAACAAACCTTTGTGAAATACTCGTACATTTAAATGCATTACCATGGAAAATAAATTAAAAACTTTAGAATCAATTAATTATTTTTCACTACCAACAGATTTGTAAGTTAGGTTAACAAAATAAAATCAATTATAAATCAAACATAAAGGCTACTCTATTAGAATTATTCCAACATCTGTTGTCACATGCTACAAATAAAACAGCTGTTTTGGAAACCAAATGGGCGAATTTAGAATCAGACAATTACTCTTACAACCAACAGTTTTTTAGGTTTAGGTAATAGCAAACACAAACAAATAAAAGGCTTAGGTTAACAACATAAAAACAAATACAAAGACAAAATAAACGAATTCTACTGAGCTTTCTAGCGTGACAAAAACGTCACATTTTACATTTTTGAGTATTGAAACAAAACACAAGCCGAAGTCTCGAAAAGGTGTTCCATCTTTTCATCTTGTTGAAATATTTAAAACATATTATTTGGATGGTAAAGATTTTATTTAGATAGGAATTTATTTACCGTCTAGTCACTCACCTAGATAATTTATAAAATTTACTTAAAGGGATCGGAACTTTTACTAATTAATTGCTTGTGAGTTGCTTTGATGAAACGCTCTAGCAGCTAATTCTACATGAAACAGTCCCTACACCCGGTACTAGTTGTCTACTCGTTCTTGGAGTCAGCGGTATAACAACTCTTATTATTTTTGCTGCAGCTTTTATCACATTTAAGCTATCGTCTTGGGGATTATTTTTATTTGTTTTATACCAAATCTTACCTAAAATGTTAAATCTTGTGTTTCAAAAACATATAAACTGATTCTAAGTATTTTAATCAGTTATATTTATTTTCTCACCATAAATTTCTTAATCAATCGAATTTTGACTGTCTTGAACTTTGGAATGTTGCCATTGAATTCCTTAAGACATCATTGAGAAACTGGGATTTATTTTTATTTCATTATAATTAGTTGCAAAAGTAACCAATGCAATTGATAATGCCATCAACTTGGGACAATAAAGAAGTTGACTCATCAAAATGTGAAGTGGACTCGAGTAAAGAGACGCTTAGAGGAAGACTTGCTGCTATTTTATGTTCGCTTACAATGTGTAAACGGTCAACACTGTACTGTAGTTTCTCTGCTCAGCTGCAGCGATGAAAGAAATACTAAATGGTTCAGTGTCCACATTTCCATATAGTATTCACTGTCTCATAAGTGAAACGGTCTTTTTGGTGTTAACCAAGTGGTAGCCTACTCCTTTGTGTACTTGGTTGGCTAATGTAAAAACATAAGTAAAAAAATACAAATTATATGCTGTGTCCTCTTACACAACTTTACTTACCTATTTCTTAAAAGAACAATAAATATGTTTTACACAAAGCAAAATAAAAAATACATTTAAAAAAAACACGTTGGTCATTTGTATCAAACTCTGTTCAAAGTATCATTAACGAAAAAGTTCATAGTTAAAATAAAAAGTTAGTAAACAAAAATGCAATATCGATTAAAAAAAAGTATTACACAAAAAAATTTTATAGTATTGTTATACATTTTGATTTTACGAGCATTATACACTGGATAAAATACTAAATTCTGTTCCCAAAGTGGCACGGAATAATGGTTTTGTAAATCAAGAAAATCCGTCCATCAGTTCTAGCGTTTGTTTTGGTACAGAATAGTTTTTTGTCAGGTGGGCTCAAAAACGTAACAATCTGTCAGCGGTAAGGAATGTAAAATTATAACACGATAATAGTTGATGTTTTCAACAGATAAAGTAAAAACAGATTTTAAACGTAAATTGGAGCAGCAACTATTTGTAAACCCGAAATATCAATGACATAAGAACGAATTAAAGATGACTGCGTACTCAGCCCGCCTCCAAGGCCTGATTTCACAGGCTAGAAAGAGTTTTAGCGCTGGTAAAATTTGAGAAAAATTTATATTATTTTACTAGCAGATGGATTAAAATTGAAAAACTTGAGAATATTATAACCAATAATTATTCCTTTTATACCTCTGAGTTAATTAATTGATTTCAGCTTAATTTCCTCAATAAATACCAGATCTATTTTTAAAGACGTGAAATAACTTTAGAGAAGAGGAACGGGGTGAGGTAGAACGGGGAAATATATCAAAGGAATTTAATTAAGGAACTCTGCTTTTGCAATAGTCTTCGTTATCACCATTTGATCTCTTTCTCGCTTTGTCATCCTGTGATTACTTGCAAATATAGAATTGGTTTAAGATTAACCAAGTTGATTTAATAATGGAACCGGTTTATTATATGAGTAATGGAACAGAACAATAATATTTAAATGTATAGTCTACTATAATCTGTTTGTTTGAGACTACACTTCTGATGGAATAGTAACCCTAAATAGCTATTTCAGACATGTGTGTAGCATAAAAGCCAAGTTAATAAAGGAATTATTTTACAAAGTGGTATTAGTGAGTGCGTGTGCCCTTCATGGGTTGATGACCTTTGCGAAATAAATTTGAAGTCTGCAGTCTAGGCAATACTATGTAGACCGTGTAACAGTAATTGCGGTAAATACTTCGTTCGGCTGAACCTAAATCAATAGTGATTGTTCGACTTATGTTAGTGTACTATGTTATACAAACTTAGAGACCGTTTCTTGAAGCCATTTTTCTTTACTATAACTAATTTTAAAATAGAAGATAGTTTTGAACAGCACAATCATCGCCGAACGGTAAAGAACATCGCAATTTAATGTTGAACAAATAAATTAGTCTCAGGTTAGTCCAAAATCTATAAATACTTGAAATTTAAACTGGAAATTATGTAAGAAGGCTGTCCAAAATGTTCTAAAAAAACATTTACGATTGAACGCTTACAATATTTAACTAACGCATGTAATTAAACAAAACTAAAGTACAAAATTTAATAATTTCTATAAAACATCAATTAAAAATTTTGAAAATTTTACGCCGTGTACTAGTTCTAACTTCAGCATGTGGATTACGTGTCATAATTGCGGAATTGAGGAACTAAAATCCAAGTTTATTATACGAGTACATATTTGTCATACTGAAAAATTTTATTTTAAGTGCGTTTATTTTATACTATGCGTTTGAGATATTCGTTATTTTTCGTTGAAGGAACATAGGTTAAGTTTATCTCTATATGTCTTAATGTCCTCAAATAGGAAACATAGAATAAACGTTGTTTTTAATCCAAGATAACTTGCCGCATGATTACAAATAAATGTACTTGTCACACTGAATGCAAATTTCAGGATAATTAGATTGGTAGAGACATTATCATATCCTGGTCAACTAAAAGATCAGATCTCACTCCAATTTATATATTTTCAGGGAATATATTAAGATCATTGTTTAAAACAATACGAGGAAAGATATATTTGATGGAATTGATTTCTGCTGTTTACACTAAATTGACATTATTTGAAAACTATTAAGATGATTGTGTATAATTATTCTAAAATGTCTTCTTCATTTTAAAACTTACATCTCGTTATTTCCCAAACTGAATAAAATATATTTATAAATATATGAGTTCTTTGTCGGCGACACTGTATCTTAAAATGTTTTAGTTCATAAAGTGTATTGTGTACAGAATGGGTTTCTTTCCATGTTTTGACGGACATTTAATAACAAATTTAATATGTATGTTTGCTTAAATTTAACTACCTGAAGAGAATTGGAATTCAAATTGTATTTTGTTTGAAATGGATTCTGATGTTCTTAATAAAAAATCTATCTCAGTTATGAAGTACATACTAAGTGTAAGTACCAATAATTTATTACGTAAGCGCATAATTTTATAAGGAGAAACGATAAGTTATCCATAAGAAAAACAGACCTAATAGGACGATTGATTTAAATATATATTTCTACATAGAATATATTTTTTTAATGTAATTTATAGGGATTCACTTTCAAAGGAAATCAACTAATCTGGTGGTGACTTTGTTAAACAGGGTTTAAAAACCTGTTTCTAATTATTATATCTGGACAGTAGGGCAGAAATTAGACTTTCAAGGTAATTTTGTTTATTTGTTTTAACTTAATACAAATATTTGAAATAATTTGTATCGCACATTTATAGTATAGAACCTATGTAGGCCCTAATGGTTTTTCTTTTAATCCTTTAATTCAAGGACAGCATATTTTGTAAACGTTATAATTTTCTTTAGACATCTTTACAACTCATAAAAGATTGGACTTTTGTAATGATTATTTTTTATTAGTTTTTATTTAAAAATTTTTTGAAATATTTCGCGATGTATTGTATATTTTAAAACTATTAAAATCTCAATCTTTGTATATCTAAAATAGCATGATTCAGTTAACAATCTATAGTGTATTTCCTGAGTGTTAACCTGTTTTAAACTCTGTTTCGTACAAAACCTAAATTTTATTGTCGATTTGTATTTAAACCTCGTCCTTACTACTCGAAGTTATACTCATCATCGAGATATACTGTCCAAATCAAGTTATAACATCTAAACATAGTTTTAAAAATGTATGGTCATATTCTTCAAAGCTCTAATTTAAGTCATGTTTCCTGTACTATATTATAAACTAAATTAATCTTTGATAGAATAAACTTAGAACATAAAATCTTACAACTAATACGTTTGTTAATTCAAACTCGTTTCAACGACAAAGTCGCCATCTTAAAAAACATATTGGTTGTGAGATTTTGTGTTCTAAGTTTATTTGATCAAAGATACATTTAGTTTAAAATATAGTACAGGAAACATGTCTTAAATTAGAGCTTCGAAGAATATAACCATACATTTTTAAAACTATGTTTAAAGGTTATAGTTTGACTATTGTAGCTCATGCATCACTGAAGATGGCGACTTTGTCGTTGAAACGAGTTTGAGTTAATAAACGTATTAGTTCTGAGATTTTGTGTTCAAAGTTTATTCTATCAAGTATATCTTCTCACAAGTCATGCTCAATATTTATTTATAAATGTATCTTGACTTCTTATTAGGTTCAGTAGCTTAAATATTCTTCTCAATATTATATTAAGCCAAGACTGGAAAAATATTATTGAATTGTAAAATCTGTTTTATAAAAGATAAATTATTCTGTTTTGAAATTTTAAATTTCTACCAATATATTTAATTGCGACAAAATGGCGTAAGAGAAAATTGGGGTTTTCAACAACAAAATAAATAAATGATATCAGATTTAGGCCTATATCATGTTTATAAAATCAAAGCATTCCAATTTACATTATATACCAATAGTCATCTGTTGTATATGTTATGAGTCTTTTGAGATTTTAAATAATAAACAATAACTCTAAACATTATACAAACCAACATTAATAATATTTCAATACCTAATACACTTAAGTAAAGGGACAAAAAATAGTTGAATGTCTTTGTATGATAACTGAAAATATTTTAGGTTATGTGACATTTTAACTTGATACTTGCTTAGAAAAACGTAAAACAGAGTAAGCTCTGAATCAATATGAACTCTGTATAGGATCATAAATTTCATTTTTATTTAAAGTGAGTTTTAAACACGTTTTAATTCAAAAAGCTTGTATATTATAAAAGAGTATACTAAAAGCGGCCAAACAGATTCCAATAAAAATGAGTATGTGCAAACAAACAAACTTTGTAAATGCAATGTTCTCAGTCTAAATATTTAATGAATAACTCGTAATTAATACACGTTGAACCGATTAAAATATCTTAGTTTTCTGTAAAATTAGAAATTTATGCAGCAACTAAAACCCTATGGGTAATTATTATTGAAAACCAAGTTGTAAGGTAAAATTAAATAAAAGAATAACTACAAAATTGTATTTGATTTAAATGCACTAAATTTAAATTTGTTCCCTCTAATTTGCATATAAACTAACAACAGATTACGCCGTCACGTTTGCTCCAAAAATAAATTGGCGGAAATTTTAAATTGAAAACATTCTGCTACACTTTACTAGTTATTATGTTAATTCCAAAATATAAGAAATATGATTTGTACGTCATGTTTGTACAATGGTTTTCTGCGCATGCTCTAGTTGGTAATCTTTGAAGTTTATGTCAAAGTCATTATACCTTCTAAAGTTGCAGTAATTGATAATAATTTTACTTAGGGTTAATATTAATCATTTTCTTCTTAAAAAAAATACACCACTTTAATACAGATAAAGTATTAATGTTTCCTAATTAATTATTTTATAGTATTTCTTAGTAAAATGTTGATTAATAAGATAATTTTAATAATTAAAAAAGGTTTCCTACGGATATTATAAAGTTAAACAGCTAACCTTTAGGAAATAATGCAATAAAATTTAATATGATTGCAAACAAAAAATTAAATAAATTGGTTTAAATAAAACATGTCTACTGTTTATTTTAGTTAAAATCTAATTCATTTTAAATGTGTTTTGTATAAATCAAAGTCTATTAAATTAATAAATTGTCAAAGTAATTTAACAGGTATTTTATGTAATAAAACTTCTGATTGTAAAAACCTTTACTTTCGAAAAGAATTAAACAAATCATAATTGCAATAAAAACAAATAATCATCGTTTACAAGCTGTATATGCCTCCAGACCCAACATTTTTTGCCTATTGCTCAATCATTATATTAATATTGTTTTTAGGCCTACTTTAAGTAATTCACGTTTTTTAAAATTTTTTTTTTTTTAATTATAACTTTTTATAAATCAGGGCATAACACAAAATTCTAAATAACTAACTGTTTTTACTAATCCATCATTTATAAAATTAATATTTTTCAATTAGTAATAAAAGCTAAAATCAACACACAAAGAGTAGGTAAATCGTTTTTATGTTATTAATGGATCGAGATTAATTTTGATCTGTTTTTTGTTCCAAATCAGAATAACAGAAAAAGACCGCGAGAGAACGCTTATCTACGTTTCCTAATTAAATTCCTTTGATATAGTCTCCCATCCGCTCGTATTTTACAATAATTATAATTATTTTAAACTAGCGCAGTTTAATTAACCTGACATTTGTATAATAAATTAGTGTCTAAATAAAAGTCTAAATATTACTGTAATGTTTTTAAAATAATGTCCAATTTTTGTATGTAGTTATTATAAATTTTGTTTTATACTAACGTATGCATTTATGGAAAATGGATGGACATAGCTGGATGAAACTTTATTTTTATGGAAAACCTAACATCAAATGGAATATAAAGTTACTATTAAAATTTATTAAACAAATTTATGTATCAATTATTGTTGACTGCTACTGGTTTAACAGAAAATCAAAAATTAAAATTTTATTATATTGTAGACTTAACCGAATTTGAAATATTAGGTGCTTGATGAATGCACTATTGTATCTTCTATTATTCTATAAGTATTTACCATTAAAACAGCCGTTTCGACGACCTTATGGACGTTTTTAAGACTACTTGTTAACTTTTTCGGCAAAGTTGATAAACATTTTTATTTTCCCCATTGATTTCAAATAATCTTTAAACGCTGTGGGTAGTCAATTGACGAAATATTTATTTTTCTTTAAATTATGAAAGAGTCAAATTCTCTTAGTTAGGACCCAAGCAAAAAATTAATAATGCCCAAAAAGCTCGCAGCAGGGGATGTCAGTTCTTTGGGTTTCCAATAAAGGGATCAAGTGATTTCCAGCTTTCAAACATTTATTTCCATAACACGGTCTTATTTGTTTAGAATAATTGAACCAGTTGCTTTTACCTTCTCGCTAATCCACAATATTATTGTTTTAATTGTTGCTTTACAGTCTCAGTATTTACATTTTTATATTTCAGTTTAGTAAAGGGTCTTTGATCTAGATTCATTGTGTTTAGAACCTTAGTTTGCAGGTGCTGGTGTTTTAATGCTTTGTTAGAGATGATGACATGAATTTATAATATATCCGTGGGATCAAAACGTGTACTCTGTTAGAATACCTAATAGACAAAACCCTACACATCAATACCTCTGATTCTATCTTGTTTCCCAACTGCAGTTTACTCAACTCTCTTTATCTCACATTTTTTATCTTTGTCTTTGCCCCTCTATATTTCTCTTATTCTCTTCCAGGAGAATTAGTAATTGAGGGGTTAGGTGTCTGACGAGAAAGTTTAAGTTCCTCTGTTTGAATTATTATGAGGAGAGCCAATGTTTGTGCAATAGTAAACAGGCTGATTTCAGGAAGTTTGTTGTTATCAAATAAATAGAGAAAAGACCACACGTACGCGTACATATATCTAAACACTTCTATCTACCAATCTATCTATTTATTTCCCCAGGTTGTTTCTCCCTCTCTCAATATTTTAATATTCTAATAAAGTATGTCATTAAACTTACATTTTTTTAATTTGCTTTTTATTATTTTATCCACCTCCCTTCTCTCTTTCTCACATAGCCTAAGCGTATCTCTAAGTTTGTTCATATAACTTTATAAGATTGTCAAGTTATGTCCAGTATCTTATCTGGTTTACTCTGAATATTCCTAATAAATACTTTTCACTTCGTCATCTTAAATTAAAAAATAGTAATCGCTATTAGTAAAATTTAAAATAACTTAAACTTTTTAGTGAAGGGACCAACTTAGTTATTTTATTGTGAAAATACATTTGAATTTTATTAAGTAAATCACAAATCTTGAAAGAAAGCGTAATTAAAACGAATTATTTCAGAATACATAGGTTGTGTTAATTCCAGAATTGTATATTTGCTGTCATTCGTTTTATTTGCGTTATACGTTGTTCTGTCAAAAATTAAAGTAAAATAAAAGTAACTAACGTCGTTTTTGGTCTAACATTTTTTTTAACTTTTTGTATAAATTTGAGTTATAAAATTGTTTACGTTGGCTGTAGAATTAGATCGTGCTGTTTAGTTGTAAGTTTGTTTAGGTTATTGTTACATGTCAAATTTAACATTGTAGCCAACGGATTAGTAAATTTATAAATAAATAAATTACATTTTTTCGGTACGTCAAATAATCCTTTCGTTGATTTACAGATTACTGCTGTTTCGAGTTTCGTGATTCCATCTTCAGATCATATAAAGTATTTTATGTGTATGATAATTTAAATTATCTACTATAGTCTTCTTAAAATTCACAACCATATAATTTAAAATGCACCACTGACCTAAACTAATTTAATTTAACGTGATCCTGGATTGTTTTACAAGTGTTGATTACATACTGCTAAACAATGCATCAGCAAAAGCTAGTAAAATTTCACTTCAATTTTGCTGTAGAAATAATTAATGGATATTAACAAGGAACCAAGAGAAACACCCCTGATGACTTCCCTCTCGGTACTTAGATCATCAAAAATCCTTACATTTCTTTCCTGATAGTTCAGATAATTCACGAACCCGCCTGAAAGGATTCCACTCATACATAAATTCAGGTTTTTATCTATTTAGTACTAATTGACATGGTAGTTCTACTAATCTACGTACATATAGTCTGATTGAAATCTTTTTATTATCAACTAGATTTATTTTATTTTGTTACATATACAAATCTTTAAATAAACTATATAACGCATGAGCACACATTTCAATATATTTATGATATTTTAAAAATAATAGTTTTCTGATAATAAAATTTGTTTTTATTTATACAAAATTAGCAAGATTAATGATTTTTTTGCTATTAAAATTTTGTTTAGGAAGAACATTTCGATAGGAAAAATATTTTAAGATTAGATATCACAAATGATTTGACAAAATAATATGTTTCTATTATTCCAAATTATGTTTGGAAAAATACGAAATGTTTTCCTTTATTACAGTTGCTGTTTATTGTATTTCAAAAGTTATTTCTTGATATTTTCCGTATAGATTAAAAGTTATAGACTTGACTCTATTAACAATGTAACCGGTAAACAAGTAATCCCCTCCCCTCCACTCTAGTGGCCTAATCAACAACTAACTCAACTTCTAGTAGTTAGGCATAGTAGTTCAGATGTCGCGTAATTTAATACAGTTTGTATTCGTAAATATCGTGTAGTAATGTGGTTGTTGATGTCATCAGTGATATATAACATAATTTGTTTTTTTGTCATGAAACTAAGGGTGTTTGTTTTATCCCATATATATTAGAAACATGAAACTCTCTTTTTGAGGTAATGTTTATAATTTGCTTATTAACTTACTTTCAAAGTAATGTACTGCATTCTTTAGAAAAGTTGACTTTATAAGTTTAACTTCTTTTACAATAATTATTTGAAATTGATGTTACTAATACTGTTCGTGTACATTCGAAAATATAGTTAAAATTTGGAACCGATTATAGTCCTTGAGGCTTCTACAAACCGAGTTGGCCGGGAAACATCGATCCATTATTTTGAATAAAACAGTAATTTAATTTTACCTTACCTTCTTTTCATAATCCACTTCAAAACTTTACTTCATAAAACTAAAATAACATCTCTGTAATTTAGGAAATAAAACTCCTCTCTCTGTAATACATTTAGTTCAAGCACAAATCTTTTTATTAATAAAGTGTCGTTTATAGCAGGAAGTGGAAGAGAACATCTTCGTCTTAGTTAACGACTTCTAATAAGATGAAAATATGAGTCGAATCTATTTTGTGCTTAGATTACGCGAGAAAAGTGGCAACATTTCGTAGTCTGTTTGGATATATTTTAGTATATATTGTAATAAAATATCACGTCCCTAAGTTACAATATAAGAAAGTAACAACTTAGCAGTGCCTTTATAATTTGGTGACTATCTTAAAGAATTTTACTTAAGTGCTTAAATGATACAACTACAATTTGTGTTTACATGTTAGCCCACGGATTGGAGGATTTAATCACAAAATGAATTTAGGATTGGATACAAGACAAAAGAAAGCAGGTGTTGTAAATAGTTAATTAATTGAATAACACAGTTAATTATTTATAGATATATTCGAGCAAACAATATTAACTGTTTCACATCAGATTAAGGCTGATGACTTTCAAATAATTAAACACTTTTCCTCGGCTAATATACTAAAATTTGTTGTACATTATAAACTTTTTACGAACTAAAATTTCTTGTTTCCTTTCTTTTGTTGTAGAATTAATACAGATTAAAATATATTTTTAGTTTCTTTTTCTGTTTAATTATAAATCGCTTACTCAATCTCATTGGGTAAGTTTAGTAATAAAATTTGCTTTAAGTAGTCAAAACTGTAAAGGTCTAAGTTTGGTCTCGACAGACCCAGCCACCATCTTGAATTTCAACTCCCATAAGAGCAATATTAAACGGGAAATAAGCATACTAGAGTAATAATGATCAGACAATTATTCTGACTACGTAATTTTAAAGGTTAGAACAGTCCAAATGTGGATGTCTTTTAGTTTTTTTTAAATTTATTTTTAAGTAAATTTGTTTTTTGACTTAACTCAAAGTCAAAGTTTGAGATTGTTTTCCTTATTTAATAATGAAAATATAAAAAATGTAAAAATACAACCACATTCGAAGTTTATTTACCTTTCAAATAAAAGTAGTTTCAATAATTTTGGATAATTTATTTACGAAAAAATATACGTTATTGTGGAAGCACGTACTTGCCGAATTTGCGTTCTTTATCGAGTGTTTATCCTGCACTCTGGTTTTTATCATATCAACTTGTTGCTCGCGGATGAATACTAGAAAAATAATAAATCCATTAATTTTGAATATGTGAGTGAAAGCTGTGTTTAATAAAATGCATAGATTTTTGAATATATCCTATGAAAATGGATATTCTAACTCAGTATTGGATTTTGGATGTCCAATGTTTGTTAACAATATAACTAACAAGGTTTCATTTACATAGCATAATTCTTATGTTACTTAGTATATTATTTGGTTAAAACAAACAATTTAATCGGATAAATATTAAGTAGTTTCAAACAATTAATCATATTTACGATGATGTACATCATTTATCTATAACTTATGAACCAAATTAATAACTAATTTCCAGGCTAACAAGATGTAGTGGTTAGTTATATTTTACATTATGGATATTTTAGAATTTCCTGAGTAACAAAAGGGCATTTTTTGTTTTGTTGAAACTTTTGATTGTATCAATAAATAAAATTGGTACAATACCTGCTTTTTTGTCTTATCCAATCCTAAAATCACTATGTGATTACCGTGGTTTCGGGTGACCTATGTACCCATCTTCGAAAACTTGAATAAAAACTCCAAACTCTCATCCAAGCTATAAACGAGTTAATTAATTTAATAAAAACTTTTCTCGGACAAAACTATTTTGAACTTAATAACGACTATTTCTCGCAGAAGGATGGTTTAGCCATGGGATCCCCGCTCACAGGTATACTCTCGGAGATATTCTTGAATTACATAGAAAATAAATACCTCTGGTCCGACCTTAACCATTACAAAAAGAAAATAACTTTCTATTATAGATATGTGGATGAAACCATCATATTATATGACGGAAATGACAGGCAGTTGCAACTCATGAAGAACTACCTCAACAACATTCACCCTAACCTAAACTTCATCCTAGAAATAGAACACGACAATAAACTAAACTTTCTCGATTTAACTTCATTAAAAATCAACTATCTACTTAACTTCAATATATACCGAAAGCCAACAACTACAGACCAAACAGTTCACGCTTTATCCCACCATCCTTATTCCCCAAAATAGCATATTCATCAGCATATACTAGCTTCGTACACCGCCTTCTTTCCATTAATCTAAAACAATCCTACTACTACCATGAGGTGAGTACTATAAAACATATAGCTCTGTCCAACGGTTACGATACCTCCATGATTGACAGTCTCATAGTAAAACATAAAAAGGATAAAACAACTCAAAAACCAAAGAAAAAACAGCCTTACATCTCTGTAAAATATGGCAGC
Organism: Philaenus spumarius; assembly: GCA_018207615.1. Taxonomy (NCBI): domain Eukaryota; kingdom Metazoa; phylum Arthropoda; class Insecta; order Hemiptera; family Aphrophoridae; genus Philaenus; species Philaenus spumarius. The sequence continues at coordinate 133,598 of JAGFPH010003134.1, read as the reverse complement.
CCGCTGAACAACACCTTAAGGGTCGGCTCTAGCTGTCGGCCATGTTGGCTGACACGCCATAAGACCAATGTTAAATTAAAATCCAAATTATTCCTTTATTTTTGATCGGATAATTATGAACGGTATGTCATTTTAAAGCTATGGCTAATATGCATGCAAATGGCTTTTCCAAAACTAAGAAAAACATTTTGTTTGATATTTATTAACAATTTAAAACATAGATTTTTAATATTTTTTATGTTGTCACTATTAATTATAGCGAAAAACTACCAAGCCATTCGCATGAAGAATTTCGTCCCCGAGAGTTTGGTATTTAAAAAAAAACGCTTTTTGAACAATTGCGGGTTTTAAATGGATTTAGGCTGAGCAATGTCCGTGTAACCTACCGCCGCTATAATAGGGTGATTTTAAATATTTTTTTACGCTGTAACTATTAATTATAGCGAAAAACTACCAAGCCATTCGCATGACGAATTTCGTCTCCAAGAGTTTGGTATTTAAAAAAAAAACGCTTTTTGAACAATTGCGGGTTTTAAATGGATTTAAGCTGAGCAATGTCCGTATAACCTACCGTCGCTATAGGGTGATTTTAAATATTGTTTACGTTGTAACTATTAATTATAGCGAAAAATTACCAAGCCATTCGGATGAATAATTTTGTCCTCAAGAGTTTGGTATTTTTTTTTAAAACGCTATTTGAATAATTGCGGGTTTTAAATGGATTTAGGATGAGCAATGTCCGCGTGACCTACCGCCGCTACGCTGGAGTCGCAGGTTGCTTTCTGTTTTACTAGAGCCGACCCTTAAACAACGAGATGTCAAAAATGATGTCGTCACCAAATTCAGAACGTCCAATAAACTTGTGTCTATATTGAACAGACCTACCAACAAAAAGCTCGACTCAACACTACAAATGGGAAATCTACAAACTATCCTGTAATGATTGCCCAAGTTATTACATAGGTCCTGTTTGGACGTACTTTTATAAAACGGTTTAAGGAACACTTACCAAAAAGAAGCCAGGGGACTTTAATTTCTAATTTCGCGGAGCATTTAATAAATAACGACCATGGTTACACAGATTTTTCCCGAAACATGGACATACTACACGTATGTAAGAAAGGTCGCTATATGGACTCATGGGAAGAGTTTGCTATTTATAAAGCGGCAACCACTAGAATTAGTTTTATTTATTTCTGTGATCTGAAGATGGGTACATAGGTTACCCGAAACCACGGTGATCACATAGTGATTTTAGGATTGGATAAGACAAAAAAGCAGGTTTGTACATATTACATTTATTGATACAATTTTCCAATCCGTGGGCTGACATGTTGAAATTTGATTGTAGTAAGAAAAAAAGAGGGGTTGGAATCAAAGTAATTAATACACATATAAATTTCATAACTGTATACACACACTCACACACAGAGTTAACACCCAAAGAGCATGATTACTACATCAGGGTAGGTCAATAAGTATCACTTCCAATTAAGTTGTTTGGTTATTCTTACCTGTTCCTTGTTTTTTTAGTTCTGGGTTTTAAACCCGTGTGATTTTGACGCCACGGTGCTCTTCAACTTTTTATATGAAATGTTTAATTGTTTTAAAAATGTATCTGTCAAATGTTTAATTCATAATTACATAGGCCACATATAGAATGTAAAACAGAATGACTATTATTTAATACAAATATATATTTTTGAAATTATACACTATCAATGTCCGGATTGTACCAGAGAAAAGAAAAGTATGACAGAAATGGAAGTTAGTTGTATTTAAGACATTTTCAATCATTGGTGTTAACTAAAGGTCTTATTCTCTGTCGTGATTTCTTATAAGCCACACTTTTCCAAAGTTTCAGCATAAAGTCTTTCGTCCGTTCAGTAAAACAAATCATAACAAAGATTATTGAAGATATATCAAAGTGTATTTATATTTCTATACTTGCTTATAGTATGTTTCACGATTATGTGCAGATACTTTAGGGAGATATAGCTACGGATACAAATTATGTAAAATTATAGGCTCAAGATGGACTATCAGCTATTGTTTTACAAATTTCATACATGTTAAATTTTTTATTGACATAATATTAAAATTTTTACTTTAATAATGTATGTTATATTTTACCAGTAAATTAAAAACAAACACTTTAAACTGCATTATTTTCAAAATGGTGGATATTTAAAATGTTCACTTTACGAAAAAGTACAAATGACCAAATGTTTATCTTTTTTAGTATCAGAGAACACAATGATGTTTACCATAGTCCCTCTGCATTTATGCAACAAAAGTCGACTGATGATTTCGTTGAAGGAGTATGAGATTTATAAGGCCAACATGTATCATATGATGCACTCCTCAACGAACAATTATACTTCAAATATAATAGCTAGTACAACACTGCTATATCTACATATGGACCTAGAAATAATAATGATGCAAGAGATAACGGACGTTCTCGTTTAGTTGAAGATTGACCGCGGCAATACTAACATGCACCAACGCCGTTACATATTTACACAGTAGTTCCATGTTTTAATATTTTTTTATAAACATAAACACCATTTTATTCCAATGAGCAGTGCGATGTTTCATGTTGTAATTTATGTGTATGTGTGTTTGTACTTTTTATTTCTGTTTGACGTGTTCACATGTGAGTTATTTCAATACCTGAAGATAAGAACCTGTTCACGATACGCGTAGTGTAAACTGCAAAATAAGTTGCATGGCAGAAATCCAGGTATATGTGTATATATAGGTATACTACATTTAGTTTTATAGTTCAGAAAGACATAAAAGATTGAAAAAACCAAATTAGTTAATTTCTTGGCAGTTTCCTACAACATCTAAATGCAGCTTAGAAGAAGATCTTGTTTAATCACTTGTATACGATATGATTGTATACAAATTCCAGCGTTGACTAATTTATTAATATTATAAAAACCTAATATATTATATTGAAAATATTTCAATACAATAAAACATGTTCATTGATGTGATAAAATATTGTAACAATAACCGACGTGACGAGAATTGTATGTCATATGTCTTGGGAAATATTTATTGTTTAGTTTATGAGCAGAAGGAGAATAACGGCTTTTGATAACGCCAAGTCGTCTTGGGAGATTCGATTAACAAAATACAGATTTTATTAGATTTTACAGATGTGTTATTTTTTGTTCCTAAAAATGGATTGTTTTCCTGTTTAGAAATATTTATTTGAAAACATATTTCAATAATATAAATTAATAAATTAATGAATTCTTTTCTCTATCAAACGTTTTGATAAGCCTGTAAAATATTGAAAAGTGAGGTTATGAGTATCATTTTTGAAAGATTTCTTGTAAATTTTAAACTTTATTTAGTTTCTTGAGATTGTAATTAGCACTGCGGAGATTCAATTGAAGTAAATATTTGAACTTTATAGGCTTAGTGTAAGCAAGATCCTATTTCAGGACCTTTTGGCTTTTCGTCTGTCTGTCTATCTGTTACGCGATTACGACCGAACGTGTTGTACGATCTTCTTCAGGGCTTACATGTTCCTTGAATTCAGGGAAAAGTAAGAAAGCTAAGTAATATTCGTAAAATACAATAATGTGTACACCTTATACATTGTGTTGTGTAAAACCTTGTAAGTGAAGTACAACGTATTAAACTCAAATCTGTATATCTTTATTGTGTCAACGATAAAGGAATGGTTATTGCCGGAGGATTCAGATCTTAGTATTCTTGGTTCAATTCCATGTATTAAGATATATATATTTTGTTTTACCTTTTCTAATGTTTACAATATTTATATGAAGATACATAACATAATCTTATTGTTTGTTCGATTCCAGGAATCAAAAGACTTTTTTTTAAAGGTTTTCAATACCAATATGTGCCATAATCTTATTATGGTTCAATCCCAATAGCCAATAAAAAGTTTTTACTTTTGTAAAGTTTTCAGTTATAATATGGGTCATAATCTTTTAGGATAAACTTTTTTTCCTGTAATTCTGCAAATAAATATTTAAGAACAAATTGACGATCAAACAATCCGTTAAATACATTGTAATAAATCATAAATCCAAAACTGACACTATGAACCAAATTAAACTTATTTAAGGTGTATTTAAAAAATACATATTTTAGTCAAAATTACAAACATAATTAACAAAGCTATATAATACGTACACAATTTCTCATTTCAGCAAACTTTATAGAAATTTGTAAAAATATAAAGTAGAAAAGTCGTAAAAATTAACTTAAACATTCGATTTAAGAAATATTCCTATTACCACTTTTATATCGACCTTTCGGCATTTCGTCATCAAACATGTTTTATTTTTTAGTTACGGCCAAATGCATTTGTTCGGTTTGCTTCAAATTGTACATGAATATTCATTGAAGACATTTAAAACCAATAATTTGTATACAACGTATGTTTAATAATTTGTATTTCTTCAATACTGTTTTACGCAAAGTCAAGGATTTTTAAGGGCAGAATCGGAAGTGAAAAGATGTACGTTATGTAATAGGTTATGTAAGTACTAATGCATTTTCTTTCATAACTCTTTCTCTAATCTTGTCAAATCCTGTCATGTTTCGACAATGAAGTTGGCAGTTGCATTACTGGTATCGTCGATTTACAAGAGGACAAGGCAAACAGGCGAAAGAAGTATTTTATGAATATACACATTCGTATTCAACAGAATTGAGTTGTGATTAAATATAAGGATGCAAAACTACTATCGTATTGACTTGACATATCTTGTACATTATTTGATTGAAATGACGAAATTATACCTTTATCTATCCTACATCATTATTATCAGATATAAAACTTTTTTGTACAAATCTGTAACAAAGAGCAGATTTTAGATTTTTTCGCGAGGTCTACTGTTTACAAAAGTACTACCCATTTATAAATAATACATTTGTTTAAAATATTATACAAGAAAATATAATTTTAAAATATAATTTACTTAATGAATTCATGTAGTTAATTTAAAAGTTTCTTTTGTAAAAATCAGCGGGAAGAACTATTAGTAAACGGATTGACATATGTTGAATGAGGTTTTCATACTTGAATTGATCTAATATAGTAAATGTAAAAATTTTACAAGAATCAAATTGGTGTTTTTTTATTGAAGACATAAATAATCATCAATCTTAGTTTATGTTTTTAAATTTAGATTTTAAAAGTTTGGAAATTAATTACCAAATAAAATATTATACGTTGATTAAGTTTTAGTTGAGACTGTAACGGCTGCAACTCTCGTCACATGCGGGAGATTCAGGTTCAAACCTAGTGTTGGTATAACGATTTTCAAGCTTTAATATAGACATGCGTTTTGGTAAACAACATATTTATTAATTCGTTAGGATTTATCAAAAGTTGTTTTATTTTTAGAGATGTTCACGTTTATTGGTACTACTTACTACGAATACCTAAATGCTTTGCCAGTCAGAAACCATATTCCTTTGCTCATACAATAATAACTGACATTATTTATAGTAGCCTATATTTTAGAAAGAACGTATAAATTAAATATAAATACGATAGGAATAATTTTACTCTCAGTAAAAACATGCGCACCATTAAGTTTACTAATTTATAAATAGTCTTTTGTTTAGTATTTATTTAAAAAAATAAGTAATCTAAAGAGTATTTTCGTTTTAATACGTTAACCAACCTAACCCTATGGACTATATGGATACTAATAACTTAATTATTGTTTAATTTGCTAAAGATTCTTTAATCCATTCAGTATACACATTAGATACACATGTTCTATGTTAAAGTGTATGAACTAAAATAGTGTGGAATTATAATGATTGTTACTTAATCAGCTGTTTTTATGTACCACAATATGTAAATTCGAAAAATGTGTACAACCATATAGCGTCATATGTTTTCATTATCAGCTTTTAATGGTCAACAACAATTAATTTGGAAATATTTTTGTTTGCAAATTTCCTTGTAGAAATAAAACTTGACTCAAATATGTAACTCTAATTTCTAACTGTTCTACAACCATCCAAGTACGCGCCGTAAAACTTTAGACACAGGCTAACATACAAAAACGGCTTACGTAATCACAGGCCAATATATTATTAATTTATCGAATTTATAAATAAGCTTTTTGGTTTTTTTATCTGTATATAATTAATTTTTTCTTTATATATTTTATGTTTTTTTTTTATCTTTAAAAGTATTTAATTTATTTAATACATTTACAAGACATGAAAACACTTGCCTATTTTAAAATTAAATTAGAATACAATTTATATACTATCGATTAAATATTAGTTAAAACTGATTATAATCAGAGTTTCATATATTACTTAAAAGTATGAGTTGGGTATGAGGTATGAGTTCATATATTACTACTAGCATGAGTAGAAGTATTGCTAGTTCTATGGAGGTTGGGAAAGCTAGAAAAAGAAAGTTATAACAGGAACTGCAGTGTTAAACGATTGGTTATATTCCATGCATTACTGCTGCAATAACACTTGATTTATACAGTGAGTTCTTCTTGGGTAGCTTTTTTTCTGTAAATACGTAGTTATATTCTTCAATTAGTGGAATTGTATGCCATAAATATGTCATAAAGGTAATACAAACAATTAATGTTAACACTGCAATTTGTGTATAAGTCGTCAGGACCAAACCTTTTAAACGTATCACTTTTAGTGTCTGAATTGGTCCTTCTTTTACAATATACAACTGGTGAGAAAGTCCATATTAAAAATGTTGTATGTCAGCCAGTATTTTCCACTCTAAACAAAATACTGGAAAACATATTTAATATTTATTTTTATTTTTCACTTGAAATTTGCGAAAATTTTCCATTTTAAACTTTGATGTAAATCAAAACAGTTTCCAGATCCCAACAATGACCAAGAAAAGGATCCCCTATTATTGAAATGTAATATATCGTAGTACCAATAGTGCTTTAATAAAACATATGATGAATATGAGAAGAAACCAAATACAATGTTATATAAATGATACGAAGGTGCCAATTATTTCCTAAACAAATACTTTACATTATAATTTAATTTTAAATTGCACATGAATAGCTTTTCATGTTAAGAACGAATTTCCTGACCCCACCTTCGTAAAGTTAAAGTCAGGTACGTAGAGTATTTAATCGGAAAGACGCGTCCAATAACTTCAATAATTTCTAACCATGAAAAAATGTTTCTTCATTGTGGTCTTCTGGTTCAATTAAAATTCAAGTTCAACAATAGTTTAACAATAATGAACAGAAGAATTGCTCGTAGTGTCAATTTTTCTATGAGGAAACAAACAGCTACATACAGTAATAAACAATTAAATATTACCGTACTAGTGTCACAAACTTTAAATATAACTACTTTGAGCGTCACATAATTACCTGGGAAATACATTGATGGATGATAAAATAACTATATTTGCAATCATAAGTATGCCGGTATACATTGGTGATATGCTTAAGGTAAAGATGAATATTTGTTATTTCAAAATGATTGTGCTTTGGTTGCTAAGTAAATGTTGCTGGAGAATAATAAAATAAATAAATAAATTTTCATATCAGTGATAAGAAGGTGTCATTAAAAAAAACAGAATAGAACTCAAGTAATTCTCATTTACAGTTCGGGGATAAAAATTAAAGCTTATTGTAAGAATGTAAACTTAAATGTTCTATCAAAAAATAATTATTTCGTTAATTCGCTTGTATACATAGCTGGAAGGAAATTAATATGTTTTTCAACTTCCATAAAATAATCAAAACTCCTACCGGATCATTGGTGTCGACTGATCACTATCATTTTAAAATGCAACTTATAAATTGTTATCAGTCTTTAAAATGTTGTGTAGACGAGGATAATTTTGTCTTAGTTACTTATTTACATAAAAAATATATATTTATCAATATACCGAGTTTTAAATTAATTCATTACATATAAAAAAAACACAAAAATATAAACAAATTACATTACCTAATCATAATATTTATTATAAAATATTTAAGATACAATGAAATGTAATAAACCTGATGATGCATAGTCTCGTCGAAACCTAAAATCAAGTAGCACGTTAAAGACACGTTATACTTTTATTCAAGTTATTTAGGTTATTTATTTTATGTAAGTTTACATTACAGGATGCTAATGTCAAATATTTTTAAAATAGTTTAAACAAATTTGTCAAATAGTTTCTACGATATAGTAAAATGCACAATGAGAGCCAATTAGTTGAATCATTTTTTTATTAAAGTCAAACTTTGGTGTCTATAAAAATAATAACTGACATATCTTGGATTAAAGAATCTATCTGTAAAAAAAATGTGTAAACAAAAGTATATATATGGAAAAAAATATTTTAAATTTACTTAAACGAATCTCGTATGCCAAACATACCTCCAACAACTACTATGCAAATCATATTGCATAGAAAATACCAACTAACTAATATATCCCAGTAATTAGTAGTGCACCAATAATATATAAACATTGTGCTATATCTCATAGTTGATTGATTACCCTTGTTTAATTTCCTGCCAAGTCAATTAACCTCTCCATTGTCGACAAAACATTTTATTTTATAATCATGACATTGATGGAGTTGTGCTTTGTCGTATAATTTATTTTCCGTTAGACTGCGCGGAGATGAATAGCAGGTTGTTTACGTAGACAATAAATTTCAGATATTTTATTTTCTGCTTGTATACTGCCTTGAAAGTTTAAGCGATGAATGGATTACACTCATGTAAATTGGAACTACAACAATCATCATGCTTTTGCACAAACATGACTAGCGGACCTCTTTTAAAATATTGTGGGGATTGCGCTAAATAAATAAGAAAGAAAGGAGAGAAATATTCAATAACAGGTTTAATTATCTTAAAAATTCTATCTTAATCGTATCGATATATAGTTCAGAAAAAATAACGTATAAACCTAATAATCATCAATGTTAAAACATAAAATATTCTTTGTCCTAAGACTATTTAAGTTAAACAAGTAATAAGATAATAATATAAAACAAGATCGAAACATAAAAGCATACAAAATCATAACAGAAATTATAAAAGCGTTTAGGATGTAGTTGAAGTCAAACATTAAAACGCACATTTTATTCATGCATTAAATAGTTTTCGGGCCTTTATGACATCACTTTGTAAGCCAAACTCTGACCTCTATCCGATAAAACAATTTATTGTGAAGCGTAATAACTTAACGTAGTCTATTTTATAACAGAAGTTCAAAATTAGATGACAAAATAATAATATTTGTTGTTTTATTGCTATGGTAATAGTGGTTTACATCAATTAACTATAATGATTGTTATTGAAATATATCAATAGTTGTATAACACCGATTACAGAGATATACATCATTTTATGAAATTTGTTGACAGTCTATCGACTATATTACAAGTAATTGAAAATCTTTTATAAAACAAAAGTGGAAAACCTGCTAATTTACCTATTAGTAAAGGAAATTTTTTAGCATGTTTGAGTTTTCATAATAAAAATAAAATTCACAAATAATGAAACAAAAAACTCAAAATTTCCCAATTTTGGATATTAAAACAATTCAATTTAAATGTCATCAAACACATTTACATCAGTTTATTGGAACTTGAAATAGGCGGTTAAGCAGAATATTCCACCCACTACTCGGTTCTCACATCAATCATCCAACAGCGCAAGATAGAGGTCTCTATCTCATCCCTATCAAAAACTCTGGGCGATAAACTACAAGAAAATCAAATGGCATTGTACTTTGACGACTATTGGGAATTCCCAAAAGATAATCTGATTAGTAGAAACAAAGTCCTCAGACCAGTTCAGTCTTGTCAAGGTTTGGCCCCCATCAAGTCTTCAGATGTTAACAATTTTCCTTATCAGTCTCTTATCAGTACTGACCAGAGTAACTTCTATTTTCTGAACAACACTACTATGGAGTTAACTGAAAGTGGACGGATTACAGTGTTAATGATGTGAGGTTACGGCGACCGAATACGATCTTACAATGGAGTGACACATTTATTCAATGACTCATTTCCTGAACGAAACCCTATAACAAGATCTGCTGTTGAAATAACAATAAAACGGTTTGAAGAAACAGGCTCTGTTAAGAATCGTCCTAGGTCAGGAAGACCAAAATCAGCAACAACCGAGGAGCAGTGTTTGGAAGTTTTGCAGTCTATTGTTGAAAACCCACATGCGTCAACTAACTCCTTGTCTACACAATTAGGTATTTCTCAATCATCAGTGTGTAAGATTTTACATCAGCATAAGTTCAAACCCTATAAAATTCATCTTGTTCATGAGTTGAACGAAGATGACTTCGATCGCAGAGTAGAGTTTTGTGACGACATGATGAGAAATATTGATAACGGAACAATTACCCTAAATGATATTGTATTCAGTGATGAAGCTACTTTCATGCTGAATGGAGAAGTTAATCGACGTAACTCTCGTTGGTGGAATGATACCAACCCTTTCTGGGTTCAAGAACAACACACACAACATCCTCAAAAAATCAACGTATGGCTAGGAATGATGGGAGGACGAGTTATTGGGCCGTTCTTTATTAATGGAAACCTTAATGCTGAGGTATACTTAGCAACAAATTGTTACAGCTATCCAGGCACCGGTAAATAATTTCGAACAAATTTGGTTCCAACAAGACGGAGCTCCTCCGCATTACGGCTTGCAAGTTCGCCAGTACTTAGATAACGTTTTCCCAAATCATTGGATTGATAGACGTGGATCTATTGAGTGGCCTGCCAGGTCACCGGACCTGTCGACACTGGATTACTTCCTGTGGGGCTATGTAAAAGATAGAGTTTACAAAACTAAACCTAAAAATCTTGATGATCTCAGAAATCGAATCCAGCAAGAAATCCAACAAATTCCTCAAGATACATTGCAGCGAGCAGTTTCACATTTTTACACCGCATTGGCACATTGACAAACCCCTGAGGGTCATCAATTTGAGCATCTCCTGTGACAAGTTATCCTTGTAAGTAACTGTTTAGAAATAAAATTATAGCCAGAGGTTTTTGTTTCATTACAGTCTAATACAATTCCATTTGTTAATTCTCTTTACAGTTTATCGTCCAGCGTGTTTGATAGGGATGAGATAAAGACTGCGCTGTTGGTTTTCTTTTATCAAGATCTACAAAATGAGGGGTCACACACTAGGGATTTGCATTTAAAAATATTGAGTAGCATCCAAAATTCCAATTTTGAGTTGGGGGGAACGTTGTCCTATGCATGGGGAAGTGTGCTTTTATGACCTATAAACAACCCCCGAGTTTGGATTTTCAATCAATGCTCGGTGGAGATTTAAGGGGTTGTCTCCAGACTTTTAACTAACCCTGTAATTTGTTATACAGTATTATTAGATATTTCTTATGTTTTTAATATGATTGAAATTGTAAAAATTTTAAGGTTTTTGATTAAATTCCATCAATTAGTGTAATTAAAATATTCTAATAAGAAGAAGAGAAAAGAAGAATAGTTCTTGATTGATTAAAAAAATTTATTGATATTAAGTGGCATAAAATACACTTTAACAGAGATGTAATTAAGAGGTTTAAAGAGATACTGGTTTATTATTTAAGGATCTGCTCCAGTAAACGAGAAAGCAACCGGAAACGCAAGCGCTTCTCTCTATAACCGTGTCTAAACAGTGCAATTTCTTGCAGCTGAGTGCTTTGACATTGCCTGATTTAAAACCATTTTATAAATCCATCTTTTGTAATTTCATGCTGGAAAAAAAATTCTTTATAAAATTCCGGATCCGGCTTGCAAATTACTTTTCATTATTAATTTTTTATTGTGTTAGGAAAAAAATTCAAACTTTTTACTTACAAAATGTCAATTACATAATAACAGAAAAGAATTAAAAAAAATCTAAAATGCAAAACGGATGCGTATTGTAATTGTGCTTAAAATTAGACCTTGCAAACAATTTTATGATAAAAAATAAACGAAATAAATGGTTTGAAATTTAATATTTCTCTTATGGGATAAAAATCCAAGATGGCCGCCACTTCAGCAGACCCTTAATGTATTAAAAGAACATATACATTTTGTTTACATTTGTTTTCGTTTCTCTTAAAAACATATACTATAACTTTAAAAATTATTATAGAAATGAAATTAATTTTACACTGTAAAAACTTAATTTGGAAAAATTATTATCTAGATTGGTTCAACAGCCCAACACAAATTTAATATACAGCCCTATATATAAATATATATATATATAGAGAGAGAGAGAGAGAGAGAAAGAGAGAGAGACCAAATTTTGTTAAAGTAGTCGGAGAAATTATAAATTATTGAGTGAACATACAGTTGTTTCGCTGATCACAGCCGGTTTCGTCAGGTGCAGGACACATAACACAACAGTGAACACTTACGATATTGAAAACATGATGAAATATACAGAGTCTAGCATGATCAAATACTCATGTTTTTAATATCGTATGTGTTCTCAGTGTTGTTTTAATATATTTTACTACTTTAAAAAATATATATTTTGATCTATATATATATTTACATATCAGCAATTCAAAAGCGAAAGATTATATAAGAGCAATTTGGCTTTATAAAGAATATAATACAAATTTAATAAAATGCAATTATGATATCTAGTTAAAACATCAAATAAAATTATTGATAATTAACTGTTTACTTACAACTCATATTTAGCACATGTTACAACATTAATGTATTTACAACCATACCCGTTGACATAAATACAAAATTTCGTACTTAGTTATACAAGTATAATACATAACATGTTACATTTTTATTCAAAACATTCATTAGTACATTATGCATTAGGAAACAATCAACGCTTCTCTCTGGTCATGACGGATACAGAAGTTTAAAAAAAATATATAAGTAAATATAATTTGTTAAATTAAATTTAAGTTTTCAAACTAGCCTTTGTATACTGATCCGTCTTTACTGTTAGTCCTACACTAACCAGGCACTAATATAATTAGTTTAAAATTTAAAATATTATTAAAATCGATTCGAAGCTTAAATGAGTTATTATGCTACATGTTTGTTCAAAGAAGAAAAAATTTACATATCGTACCTCGTTTACAGCATTTATTTGGAATGTTGTCTTTTTTGAAAGATCATTTTCTAAAGTATATATTTTATAATGAATATTTTAAACAGTAACAGTTGAATGGGGTTATCACGAAAATAGTGTTTTGTAACTGTTGACTAAGCGTGACATTTTTAGCAGTACTCGCATCGTTTGTACTTTGATAATTTGTTAGGAAACAAAATATTATCAAGTTAAACATCTATATTCCGCTTTTCGTTATTTTATCCTAACAACTTTAAATTTATTTTTACTAATTAAGATGTCCTCACAGCATATTTTAAATTTGCACTGTATACTCTTGCAAACTTGAAAATAGTTAGCTGCTTAAAAAATAATTCGACCACGCAGCTGGACCGCTGGCGTGAGTTGAGCAAATTTCCAAAATTAAGTTTGTATGCCTATGTTTTAGGGTTTCAACCAACTATTTGGGAAATAGTCTCCTCACGAAGGCGTTGAACAGCTGTCTGCGTGTATGCAATTTATTAGTAGAATTTGTTTGCGCCTAGTGGCCTCGCGAGTTTGCACCACTTGGCTTCGAACCGGGTACTTTTATGGTATTTTACGTTTTGGTCGATTTTGGGGGAACCAAGCGAGTTATAAGGTCGCGTAAAAAAACAAAATGTGCAGAATAACATCCTACATTTATTATTTTAGAAAAAACTCCAAAAAAATTTCATTCTCGTAGTAAAAATCTCAAAAAATAGTTACTTCCGGTCAAAAAACGTACTTCCGGTTGTTGGATTTTTTTGGCTAACGAACTCGTCCGAGCGACGTAGACAACCAACATGTATACCAAATTTGAACCAAATCGGACTTAAAATGCGGCCGCTAGAGTGCGAACACATATATACATATATAACTAAATAATATATGAATTTTAATGACCCACCAAAACGTGTTCTGGGGACCATGATCGGTGCTCATTTGCTACTCCCGACCTTGGGTGTCACCATAAGAGCCACTGCAATAGCTCATTTTTCCTATGGAAATTCGCTAATAACATGACGATTATGGTGTAACATATTTGTACAGACAAAACATTTAGACTTAGATAATCATTTTTATGTTCAACAAAGATTGTCAAGTAATATTTCTTAAAAAAAAAAAAAAAATACGCCTGTTTAATACGATTAAAATATTTTAAAATTGATAAGCAAAACTATTTTATATAATGTATCTAAAAGAATAATATAGTGTCACAACACCTGAGCCTATCATTCAACCCTCAAAACACAAAAGCACCTCAAGGTTGTTAGTTTGTATGACTTACGGTAATAAAGATTTCTCAACTCGTAGCCCATTGATGAACAGTGCAATAAATGCACTATATTATTTTCTTCGCCATCTTAGAGTTTTATCTTCAAACTTCTATTGCAGAGTTTAAAACTATCAAAGCAAGTTGCAAAATTGCTATTTACAAAGAATTGAAAGGCAATAAGTTTTTAGCCGAATTTTCGAAGAAAATAAGAGCTATTACACTCGACCCAACTTGAAAACGGTTGGTCGGAGAAGGCTAAAATTTGGTTTCTATCCGTTTCAGACCATTTGGAGACTATACCCAAAAATCATTACTTTATATATTATATATATATATGTTTTATTCCTGGATTTTTAAGGGGTAGTAAAAATGCTTCAAAATTTCTGATTTTTTGGTCAAAGGGCCTTAGTGCGATTCTTGAAAAGGTACTTTTTTTGTTTTTCGATCCGTTTCAAAATGGCGGAGTTATACAGTTTTTTCGTTTTTGGTTAGGAATTTGAGGGGTAGTTTTTTAACAACCTTGCTAAAAGGTAGTAAATATGCTTCAAAAATGATGAATTTTTTGTGAAAGGGTCCTTGTAGGATTTGAAAGGTACATATATTTTTAATTTTTGAATTGAAACAAAATGGCGGTCTATTTGTAGTAAACCCAAAATGGCAAAGTTAGAGCAAGGAAATTGCATGATATCTCCCTCTCATAAGCCCAAGTTCAATTTGAGAGTTATATGAGTCGAAAGGCAATTAAATTTACTATAACCTTGTGTAAAGGTGTTTTAGGTACACCTCCTGGAACAAGGAACAAAACTCATATAAAGATCCCAATAATCGACTTTTTCGCTATTTTTGTACGTTAATTGCGCATTTTCGCCCACTCATAAGCCCGAGTACATATTGTGAGTTATACCATTCAAAAGACAATTAAATTTACTATAATCCTGTGTAAAGGTGTTTTAGGTACACCTCCCGGAACAAGGAACAAAACTCATATAAAGATCCCAATAATCGATTTTTTTACTATTCTTGTACGTTAATTGCGCATTTTCGCCCACTCATAAGCCCAAGTACATATTGTAAGTTATA
>JAGFPH010003134.1:94750-112702 GCA_018207615.1 Philaenus spumarius | reverse complement strand
TCGGCTATAGTAATGCGGCAGTGCTGCTTACGGGTTTTTTTAATTTTGTAAGCAGCCATCGTACATATAATATAAATATTTGAAATTGAAAAGGTTGAAATGATTGTTTGAACATACTAATAATCTACTTTAGACAAAATTAATTACTTTGGTTTTCTTTAAAACAATATTTATATTCGTGGCACTTATTACAAGATGCACGTTCTGACTTTTTGTTTATCAGATGCGAATATGTTGCAGTTCTTTCAATAAAGTTATTTAAATAATATTTTTTTTTTTTTAATACAAAATTCGAAATGTACTCATTACAGAATAAAAAAATTCATGTATTATTATTATTATTTTTTTTTTTTTTTTGACGAACGCCAGGAAATTTCTAATAAGTTTTTTTTTTTCAATAGGCCTACATTATTCTGCAAACATTTTTTCAATATTTTAAACTTTTATTAGCAAACCTGAAAATATACCAAGTTCATAATAATATCAAACTTATATACAATTGAGTATCCATTTACACATTAATTGCAACTATAGTAAGTTCGAAATTTAAAAACTAAATGTTACAACATGAATGAGGCTACGTGAAGGATTTCGTATTAAAGCATAAAGACAAAATCATAAATATTATGACTTTACTATCATCTAATATTAAAAATATGCTTAATTATACAGGGTGATTCAGTTAAGCGTAGCGGGCTATGTAGATTCAGATTTTACATGCAAAAAATAAGACGAAAATGTAGTATAACATTTTTTCGATTTCGGCTTAGTTTAGCCGTAATCCGCCATTTGGTTTTTCTACAAAAACTCACTGTAACTCTAGAAATAGATGAGATATCGAGTTCAAATTTGGAATAAGTATTTTATAATGTTACGATTAATAATTTTCAAAATGGCGGGTGTTACAAATTTTTAACGTGGAATATCTTGAAAACCGTTAACTTTACAAAAAATTTACAAGAAACAAAATATTTTCATTTTTTAACGACAAACAAAATGCTTTTTTTGTAGTTACAGTAGGTCAAAGGACAACCGAGTTATCGATAAAAACTAAAAACATAATTTCTTGGTAATTGTCTACAACAACCAAAATTAGCATAAAACCATCATTTTTTAATTTAACAATTTTTTTTAGTTATTTTTGGAGCGGACTATGCAGATTCAGATTCTACGTGCAAAAATAAGTCGAAAATGTAGTATAAGATTTTTCGATTTCGACTAAGCTGAAATCGAAAAAATGTTTGTAAGGTTATTATTATTATTATATGGAGGTGTGTGGTTCCTAATTTCTAAACCCTGTGTGGTTTGTCTTATTTGGGGGCTCTACCAGATTCGACTTACGAATCAATTTTGCTTTTCTTGAGAGGTCTCACTTAGGCTACAACTAATTGGTTGGAATAACTTCAGAGACGTTTTTCTAAATTAATAATATCTAGAATTTGTTTGTATTGAATTTATTAAGCAAATGTTGAATTAACATGACACAATGAAAATTGTTCTTAAGAAATGTACAAATAATTCGATCTACAATTTCTTAATGTTTAATTTATAAATTTGTATTTTTCTCTAAATTTTACTTAATGATAAGTTACTGAATTTACTAAACTAACTTTACGATAGTATTTTGATAGTTATTATATTTAATATGTAATGTTGTTAAGGGAAACTGTACTAATTAATTACTATGCAATTTCCTTAATATTTAATACATAAAACTTATTCTTTATTAAAATAGGCTTCTAAACAAATTATAGTATAAAACTATTGAAATTAAAAGTTTGTTAATTAAGTTAACATAATTATTTGTTTTTAAACCATATCCTAAACAACAGTTTCTGACCTTTTAAATTCGATCGGAATCTCCTTTCAATTGCTTATTAGGTATTATTAAAATCCTTGGCAGCTAATTCTATACGAAGAAGACCCGACCAAATTGCTTACTTAGTGTTGCTTTTAAATTATGAATTTATTTTATTACATATATATATATTTTCCCATTTGATATTTGTATCTGATTTTACTTTAATTATCTGGATATGATTTTGATTTGATTTAATTTGCTTAACCTCGAGATCTGTCTTAACATAAATTGAAATTTTTAAATTACTTACATATTTGGCGATTTTCCCTTTTACTCACTTTTAAACTGATACTATATATTTTATTGATTATTTTATTTAACACTTTATTGATATTCATTTATCTATATTCGCACATTCACTGAACACTATTTATCCACTGGTTCCTGCGATGCCTTTTTAAATATGTGATTGATTTTAAACTGATTGATGATTTTCACTTGGTGAGTTCGACTTGATGATTGACTCTTATTTGATGATTGATTTTAAATGATTTTTGTATTTTAAAGTAAAATGTACTTAGTCGTTTTATATCGGGTTTTAGGTTTAAATATACATTGTGGTGTGAAGCGGGCTTTTAGATCTTGCGCGTTCAAAAGATTTTAGAAGAAGACCCGGCTTTTCTCGCTCTTACCCTACTTCTGCTACCGCGTCCTTTTGAAAAACCGTTTGTCATTGGCTAAAGATTTTTCCCTCATCTCCCTATTGGTCTTTCATTTTTCTAAAAATTTGTCTATCTGTAAATTCTTGTAAAAGCATTCTCATGATATTCTGCATTGTTCGCTAAAGCTGTGTGAAATGTAATATGAACCGTTTCACTAGTTTCAGAGCAAGTTGTTCTAATGCTGCTGACTTGATTGAAATGTCTGGGAACGTAACGTAATAGTTTTCACGTGAGTTACTAGTATCAGCTGTAATCTTTTAACTTTGTACTTTCTTTATAACTAACTTGCTTTGAATCTTAGAAACTTTCTATAAATTGTTTATATTTTTATTTAAATTCATTTAGTCTTTGGGAATATTGGTGTCTACTCATATATCTGTGACATCTTATACTACATTTTCATCTTTTTTTGCATGTAGAATCTGAATCTGAATAGCCCGCTACGCTTTACTGAATCACCCTGTATTCATAAACCAGCTGAAAATAAAATAAAAAATCTTTAAAGAAAGACACAAACCAATAATACACCAAAGTAGTAAGTTTGATTGGAGCTAAAATTGTTCACTGCTGAAAGTTTTAACAAAATGGTATTGACCATAGTAAGGATCACGACGGGAATACACCATACATTTGTGGTGGAGTTCTATAAAATGTGAGTGAGGCTCTAACATATAGCATTATTACCTGCTTGCAGTGCTAACATTGAAAACAATTTCGTGTACGGTTTTAAAAAAATATAAATATTTTAACACCACTGCTTATTAAAAAAAAAAAACACAAATGAGAAAACATATTTAAAATGTTGTCTGGCTGATCTAGAAAATTATATATTATAAATTACGTTAAAAATATAGTTTTAAATTTATAAAAACGACTGTATAGTGAAACATTTATTTTTCTGGATACAACAAATATATTTCCTCCAAGAAAACATGTAAGTAGCATTTTTTCAGTTCACCTTATTGGAGCTTATATGAAGAATAGCATTCTTTAAAATTGTACTGTAATGCTGCTATTTAGTCTAGCAAAATAATCTGAGACAGAAAGGATGACGCATAAATAATGGTTAAGTGTTTAGCTATGGATAAGAAAACAATAACAATAAATATGATTATTGGCTAAATAATAACATTAGGGAAGTGTAAGCAAACCGCAAGGTTATACTATTACTTTGTAACTTATTGTGATTAATACTAACATTACCTACTGGAGGACCTTAGAATACAAATACACTGACTTATAAATATTATTTTCATTACAGGCGTAAACCTTCCAGGTTTTATCAAATTACCATCATGAACATACATTGCTGCTACAATCTACAAACAAAACAAATACAAAATTACAAGAATTTATAACCTCTATTACAAAATATAATTACCACTTGACGTAAAACTATTTTAAATCTTAAAATTAGTTATAACAAAAATAACCCAAGAAAACACTTTTAACTTATTTCAGTCAGCAATGAATATCTATATACGAAATAAAATAACACACTAAATAAGAAAACCTAACAGTAAAACGTATCAACAACAATTAACCACTTCATCAAATAAAGTAACAAGTAGGAATATGATAAATTTGTTAATTTTATTCTATTTTTTTTATTGAAAACCAAAGAAAGAGTAATAACTTTCTTTTTTATATATAAAACAGCAATAAAAATAACTCTAATAAAAACACAAACAACAAAAATAAAAATAAATAAAAAAACAACATAATATAAACCTATATCTATTTAGTTGTTAAGTGTTTTTATGACGGTTCCAATTTTTGTCGAGCTGTACCTCCTAAGTAAAAGACGTTTGAGAATTGGGTTTGAATATAGTTTCGTTTATGTGTTATAAATAGAAAAATATATAGTTTGACTCGATACCGGGAGCTACTCAAACACATTTTATGTATCGTCTTAATACTTTAGTATTATAGTCTCCGTTCCTATTTAAAAACGGATGTGTTTATGAGGAAACCTAGTCTCTATTCATCACTGGTCTTAAAACTTTAGTGAATCCATCACTGATCAAATAAAAAAAAGTTATTTCGAAATCAAACTAAACAAAAATGTTTCCATAACTTGTGATTTGCGTTTCTCTTAAATTGTATTCGATTATTTGCTTCAACAAAAATCTTTCTCTCTCGTCAACAGACCAGAAACTATAAAATCAAACAATGGTTTAACAATCACAACTCCATAGTGATGGTAGACATGATCATTACGACGCGCCGTTAGAAAAAATTCTAGATTCACAGAGAAGCAAACATCAATAATTGATCTGTCCCAATAAAATTTACAATAATAAAGTTACGAACATTGCTTTAATATATATTATTATGTACTCCATAAAATATACTTGGAGTACTATATATATGTACTAATATTAATAAGGTATATTATAAGACTTCTTATAAAGTATAAATATATTTATAACAAAAAAATTAAAAAAAATTATAATTGCAATGACAAAAGATAGTTGATACTATATAAAGCTTTTTAGATCTTAAAATTAGTTATAATAAGAAAAACCGCAGAAAAAACTTAAGTGGCTTTTGTAAGTCACTAATGAATATAATATATATATAAATAAAATTTAGAAAAAAAATATTACACCATTTTTAATTTACTTGAAAATCCTTCACTGAACAATTACAAATATTATTTGGAATGCAAACTAAACAAAAATGTTTGTATTTTATAATTTCTGATTAAAGCGTTCCCCTTAAATTATAGTCGATTATTTGTTTAAATTAAAAAGCTTTCTCTCTTATCAAAAGAACTGAAAGAATAAAGTAAAACTATGATTTAACAATCGCAACTGCAAAGTGCTGGTGTCTGCTTTCCTTAAGACACTAGAAAAAATCATAGATTCAGAAAGAAGCAAACATCAATTCATCTGTCTGATATGTATTTTATAATAGGTATATTAATAGTAGTCTAATGATTACAGAATGTTAATATAGTTTTGAAAGGGGCAATGGTGTAACGTTTACAAACTAAATACAACTCAATAGTAACTATTAAATCACTCTATTAAAAAAAATCTGTAAAGTTAACTAATATATTTATATAAAGTGTTATGTATACTATCGTATACTACTTATAATCATACTACATGTCTCACAAGATATCCATTATACACTGGAAATTAAAATTATTGATAGTATCTTTAAACTACTTTGTTACTTGTTTGTTATCATTTTAAATCTTGTATCCAACTCCTGATTTATTTTAACAACACAATAATTATGTGAATCATGAATTCATATTTTTCTCCCAAATTCCATTTACACTTAATAGAGCTCTTTCTTTTAATTGATGAAATAGTTCTAGCATTTTAAAATTCTTATTTGAAGGACCTCAAACCATTTTTAAGATTAAAATCTTAAAGTCTTGATTATTTTACCTTATATCCAACCACTTAGATGCTGTACCTACTGAAATATAGATTATACTAATAATAAGGCGCAACATCAAAACTATGGGTACGTAATCCCATTGCATATTAAACAATCATTTAAACATTGTATGTAATCATAAAATATAGTTTTTTATTGTTTAAAAATCGGAACGTTTTTCAATTTAATGTAGGTTTACAAAATTAGTACTTATAAAATATATGTCTTATATCCGAGTCTAAATAAAATGTAAACAACAAAAACAGAATCTTTTAAATTGATTCACAGGTTACAAGTTGTGACCAAACATCAAAAAATAAATAAATACGAAGGCAAATTGAAAATATCTTCTTTTTTTTTTAAATATATATATTTATAAAATAAAAAGTTATATATATGAGTACAATTTAATAAATTCCAATGATCAAATACTAAAGGTAGTTTAGTATTTAAAATAAATATGTTCTTTCATCAAACTTATAAAACAATGATTCTTAATATAAAAAAGTTTCCTTTCATATTCAGTTAGGCAATATTGTATGAGACTCTTAAAGGAACAAGAAAGAGTATTTAAATTTAAAAACTTTGACAGTAAACTTAAGAATTACTATTTTGTTTCGAGGACTGTAAACCTTAGGGATACTTTTCTAAAAACAGTCATTAATATGGTGCTCCATTTTGAACTTTATATCAAAACATACGACAATTATTTGATGCTCAGCAATAGTTGCCTACATTTAAAAATAAAAACTATATTAGTTGAAAAGATTTTAGAATATTTAGTTTAAATGTGCAATGTAAGTTAACAACAACGGGTACTTGCTTTTTGTTGAAATATATTTGCAAAGTTATGTTTATAGTATAAAAAAAGCAATGGCAAACCAAAATGTGATCAGTTAATAAAAATGCAATAATATTTTATACAAGCGAATAATACTAAGTGGTTCGAATTCCAGAAAAATGCAATTCATGGTTTATATTTTATATCAAAAGGTATACTAATAATACACACATAATCATCGTACACTTATATTGGAATTATTACACACAAACACACATTAAAAACCTACACATGTTTTAGTTTATAAGTTTATAGACTACATTATGACTTTTATAAAATGAATATTAGGCAAAAATAATTTTTTTATTTTTTATTTTAGGTATTTTGTCAAGTATAAGGTAATTATTTTTACTGTACGGTCTTCATACGGAGTTTTATAACATTGTTATTGTAAAATTTCAAATTGTTTAGTTTATTTATTCCATATACGAATAAATTTAATCTCACTTATACCTATTTTACGCCTAGATTAAATTATTATATTTGTCAAGGTTAGGGTTAGCCTAAAATTCTGTACAAGTAACTACTATGGTGGTAATATGGTTACACATTTTTTTATGTAAACAATATATAATATAAACCAATATTTATGATATTTCGTAGTGAAGATAATGTCGTGCTACGTAACTGGGTTTATAACTGGGAATAATGTCGTTTTTTATAAATGGGTTTATATAAAAACAAAATATTATCTTTGCTTTAGTTCTGAAATGGTAATTCTAATGATATAGATATAAGAAACTCAATATTTGTATTCGTTTTCAAGTTTGGTTTTGTTTCTGGTTGGCTTTATAATATAAGTATGCTTAAAAATAGGGTGAAAACAGACATGATTTAAGAAATGTCGTACAACGGCAAACAGATGCCCATAATAATTATTTTGAAGGCAATCCTTGAGTAAAAAGAAATTAGTCTATTTTATTTCCCAATTACGTAAACATTAAAGCACCAAAGAATATTAAATCATTTTGAAATTCAGATAGCTAAGCGCTATATAATTATATTGTTGCAAATTGTAGAACCATTAAATTTATAATAAAATTATCCTCAATTTTAAACTTACACAACACAAATGCAAGACTACAGTTTCAAGATAAGCTTTTTTTATTTTAGGTCTTGTTCATCTCGATGAGTTACGTGAACTTGTTTAAACATGGGAGGAATCTTTGTTAAACAAAAATATATCTCTGAATCCCTGCAGGATATGAAGAAACTGATGCACAAGGTATTACCAGAACTAAGAATTTATTTACTTTATTCAGAGAAAGACTTTACTGCGAGTCGGACATAATACTGTCTGAGTTTGACGAAATTAACTCAAATATAGCATTAGACTTTCTACAACATTTTGTATATTTTATAGTAAATTTAATTCAACAGATGATTCCGTCTCTTGGTGTATTTTATATGATGTATTTATTTACAATGTCACTTTGCTTGCTTACGCAATATGTTAAACCTGGAATGTTAAATATAAATGACAGATTGTCCATACACAACTAACATAAAACAAATATTTGGTAAATATGTAGGACTATGTTAAAAATTATTTATAAGCACATTACAATTATAACTAAAATAAAACTATGTAATAAATATGTTCAAAATGCTTCTTTACTTATTATATAAATTTGTATATAAATTGTATAAATTTGCTTATATTATATAAGCTATTTTTACAAAATGTTCAACTTAAAATAAAAACTATAATTAGGAATAATAAAGATAACACTGAAATATGTAATTTTAAGTATATAGTTTTAAATAGCATGTAAAGTCTATGCAATAGGATAGATGTTAGTATTGCAAACTGTAAGACATACTGGATGAGTGGTACGGTATGTGTAAACAAATGTTAACAAAATATGTTTAAAACTAAAATATGTGGGTTGTTGATCTCATTCAACAATGTGTTTTCATTTGAGCTATTGAATGTTGTGTATGGAAATAATCTTCAAGTACATCTATTTTATAGAAATTGCAAAATTGTTCCACACATCACATTGTCTATCTTATCTGAGTTATTCAGTATTTAAAACCCATACAATTTTAAATTAGCTAACGTAAAATAAATAAAAAAATTAATATTTGAAAATTAAAGTGCTGATTACTTATACTAATAAAATAATGCTTACTACAAAAGTCTAATACTCCTGAGTTTTTTACTACATGGGACGTAATCATATGGGAACATAACTATCCTACTGTAAATATATTTATCATATTAATTGCTTGGTGTTGGTTATTTAAAATTTTTAAATAAACACGATCACTAAACATAAACAACTTTTCGAAGACTTTTCAAAGGAAAACTTTACTAGTAAATTCAATAACCGTCAGCACCAGCTGCAGACAAAACGTTACAAACTTTGCTCGTACTGTTTAGTTACTAAAGTTTTCTTGCCGGTCGTTCTTGTTTAATGAATTAAGATAGCAAATAATTAAGAAATAAAATATTAAATAATACCAACATTTTTAAATAGTAATAACTTTAAATTGTCTTGCCTAATTCTTATCGTATTTTTTTGAATTTGCATTATGATAGAAAACTAGAAGTACGAGTTTGATTCACTATCCAATGTTATATACAACTAACATTTCAAAAATAATATCGAGAACAACGGATCAAAATTTAATTGACTTAATACAAAGAAATAACCAATGACAATAAACACTAATTTAATGCATTTGTGTTGTGACCGGGGAAACAAGGCGATGGTACCTAAATACTGTACACAGCTTGCAAAAAAAACTTACATTTTAAATCTATAATAATTTTTCGATAAAATTTAATAAATCGCTGTAGCTATGAAATGTTGTGGAAATATTTCCAAGGAAGAGATTTATTTCAAACAACATAGCATTGACAGCTATAATGTCCCAGACATGGAACTAAACTGTTTTATTTCTGGGGGTTAAAGTCAGGTCTACTTGAATTATCTTTTTTCTTTATTTGGTTGCGAATTAAGTAAATGGGGTCACTTGAATAGCACCAGTAAGAGCACAGGGAAGATAAATTTTAGTGAAAGATCAGAAAATCTTGGGTAAATTGTAACCAACGGTGGATATGTGTGCACAAGGCGAGAAGCAATTTTAAAACAAACAAATAATTAGTCAGTTGAACATGAGGCTGTTAGAGTTGGTGAGTTATAAACTTTGTGCAAACAAATTTGAGTTTCCTCTATAGTTTGACAAAGAAGTTTTAAGCCTACAGGATGTAACTTTGACGACAAAATCATATCGTGGCTTACAGTATAAGCTAAGTAGGATTTGTGTTTTTAATTTGCTAATTAACCTGAATCACTGGTAACAAATAAAAAAAAAGAATTTTCTGGTCCAACTTTTGACATTCTCACTAGTTTTAACCAGGCGATTCCGTCTGCTGCAGCTGCTTTCCAGTTTATAACTTGGACTAATTCGCAACATCTTGAGTCCTACCGACAGCCATCTTTGCTTTGTCTGAACTTTTCTACCCAATCTACCATCAAAACTCTTCTAGGAATCACTTCTTCCCTCATTTGTACTCATAGTTTATTAAAATCTTCCCACTTTATAATATTAAGTTTCTTAAATAGATTATATAATTTCTAACTTGTCTTTTAATTCATAGTTCATCCACCTTAATATTTCCCTTTGTCAAATTATTTTACTCATTTTAAAAAGTTAATAGCTAACTGATGCGTGATTAAAATTATGAATATAATTTCTTGCCATCAATAACGTACTCTCCTCCATGTTACAACGTGTGATAGCTGTTTGGCGTCTCAGCGCATTATCAAACAATGTAAACTAACTAAAAACACATATCAACTTTTAGAAAAAGAAAAAAAATATTAAAAAAGAACATTGTATAAATGTTTGTGTATGTTGACCAACATGTGTAATGTTATTCAACTTTTAAAATTTTTGTGTTATGTTTTTCATGTTTCTATTTACTTGGACGACGTCCCAAAGGACGTAGATGTATACGTGACACGTGTGAGTTTAAGAAAGTGAATATGTGTTTCTAGTTAGTTGTAGAGTGTTTGATAATGCGCTTATTCTCTAACTGCTGGCACACGTTGTAACGAGGACGAGGATCGTTATTGACGGTAAATTATTTTATATTTATTATTAAACTAAATTTGAATTCCTACAACTTATACAGGTAACTAGTATCTGATATTAATAAACATTAATTAATCTAAAAGTTTGTGACTTTTGTTGCTTGTTATCTAAATACATACAGAACAACAGAAAAATACTGAACAGTTTAAAAAAAAATGCTTTTATCATTTAAAATAACTCTATAACAACCATGGAATGAACATGAAAGGAGCAGAACATTATTTCAAATAGGCTTACTTCATCAAGTTTCATATTTTTTAGTATACCTCATAGAATAACCTAAAGATGTCAGTCGGTATTTGTATTTAGTACTCAGTTGCAATTTATAGGCTTCCTAACAGAAAAAAAAGAATATATATATATATTTTAAATTTTTTTATTTACCATCTGAATCTGCAAAACCATTCGTGAAAACAATCTCTAGGAATCAGATTAAAATTATCCTTTCTGAGGATACACGAGGAAAAATACTCAGTAAAAACGACTTTCTGGCCCCAATTTTGGGAAAAATCGTTATCCAATATTATTTAGCATAAACAATTTAACACAAATAATATTTTATTATTCCTGTACATATTTTTTAATGTAATGAAAAGTATACAACAGAGACTGTTAACAGTATACCTACTTTAAACTGTTTTAGTAAAGTCAAGGACCATTTCCTTAATGATATCCTTCAAACTTTTATGTATAATTTTACTATAATGCCTCCAAAACTGTTGTTGTGTACACTTTTGCTTAAAGCATCTGTTAGAACTCCAGACAAAACATAGTTAGATAATATATTGGGAGATATTCATTGTGAAGAGTACGTAACTTTTGGTTCTCTGTATCAAAACAGTCAATTACATTTCAATAAATATACAACTACGTAATTCTAATTAGATGCTCTAAACCGATTTGTTAACGGTTGACAGTTTGACCTTCCTACGTAAATCCCTTTCACGGCTGAACAAAAAATATTAAGTTCAAACATTCGCAGATACAAAACTTGGAACTCTATTGTTTTTGAAAAATTAATGTGAAACGTATCATTAATCTTAGTTACAAATGGGAATTTGCTTAATTAATTCAAAACAAAATATTTCTTTTGCTTTCTCCCTACACATTCCACAGTGTTGAGTAATGAAATAATATAAATCCTTGTTTCATTCATTGGTGTTGATTTAAATTAACGAGGCCAACAAAATGTTGTAAAGTGTTTAGAAAGTAATTTTATTAAATTCCATACTGCCTTTTTGGTACTACCATATCTCATAAATACTGGATGTTTTGAAATGAACGGTTTAAATTTAAAACGTTATTACGAATAAAGAAAATAGGTAACAAATTTTACAAAGTTTAAAATCTTTAAGAGTGTATACATTTTTTCTTAGGCCTTATAACTTTTATGATATTTTAACAATTTTAATAATAGTAAGTGCATGTTGAGTCATGTGTTTCTTTTTAAAGAATCTTTTACCAAATTGAGCTAATTTAACAAAAACGTTACACATTATTTTAATTGAAATTCTTTCTTAAAATAATAATCATTCCATATAAACTGTTATGGACTAAATAAATTTGCTTACGTACTTCTTGAAGATTCTCAAGTTAATGAAATGATCATTTATGTTCTACGTAAAATATCAAAGCGCAGTAAATTAACAAACACACTATAGAAAACAATACCAATAAAAGTACTTGTGTAAACGAAAATTATACTTTGTTATATCAATGAAACAAATAAATGTCTCAATGTTATTTCACGTTATATGTGAACAAAGATCGTTTTGCAGACTTGTGTTTTTCGGCCTTTACATCACAGAATATCTTTTTGATTTACAGTAGATTAAATCACATTTACTATATTCTTCCTCTATATTAAACCTAAAGTGTAATTACTTTAATTTATCTCATAATTAATATTAACGTGTCAATAAAGTATCCTTTATATATAGATTTTAGTAAATTTACAAGTTACAACAAAAAAGACAAGTTTAAGAAATAACATAAATTATAATATTGTACTCTCAAAGTAAGTTATTAGAAATAAATGACCGTAATTCAGACAAACGAATAAAATAACTCATTGGTTGATAAAATAATGACCAAAATATTTGGAAATTAATAAATTTATTTAGTTGATTAAAATATTATTTTAAATTCAATTTCATTGAAATATTTTAAAATTGGAGACATGAAAGAGTTGGAGAATGTTACTCTTAAAAATCTTTCACACTGAACAATTCCAAAGTGGAAAACACAAAACTTTAGTTTCTTACAATGTAAGATAGTTATTTAATTAGATTTGTTTTAAATGTTTTATAATTTTTAAACTTTAACAGTTTAAAAAACCATGAAACAAAAGCTTGTTATTTGAACCATTCAATTTATTTCGACGTTAACAAATTAACCATCTAAAGTTTCACCATGTGTAGTCTTTGTAAAAAAAAATTAGCACCGATGTAAACTATAAAGTTAATGCACATTCTTAACGATTCCTGTTTTATGTTTCATTAATTTAAAGAGGCTAATTTGACATTCGTATTTTAGTTGTCATTTTAAGTTCAGTCAATCTGCGGAACAGATTTAATACATGCAATATTATAACACAAACTGTAATAATTCACTCTGAATAAATGTGTTTAAATGTCAGTAAATTACAAAAGAAATGCTACCAAGCTAGAAAATACGAACACAAATCTAATTGCACAAAACATAATATAATGGATAATCACCATTAATACAAAAATATAGTCTACAGGAAAATATGAATTTAAAAAAAAACAACAACAACAACAAAACCTCGTAAAAATATAATGATAAATTTAACTATAGATACAATAAAATATTCAACCCCATTGAGTTATTCTAAAGGAAACTAGATAATTCTCAAAACTTAAACTAACAAATTAATTGTGATATCAACCCGAATCAGAGTAATCGGTTCACTGCACTCGTGACAGTCATAGTGAACTTTATTTGTTTTATAATGAACGGTGTCTGTATTTATTTTTAAAATGTGTATGAAAATAATATTTCTTGATGCAGCGAAATGTTGGTTAACTTATAAATACCTAAAGATGACTATAAATTCGAAACATTTAGCAATTTATAAAAGGAAAGTGTTGAAGTTTATTTGAACTACAATGGTCGTTTTTAATAAATTGTTATCTAAAGCACTAAAACAATTAACCAATATCCAAAATATAGTTGAATATAAAGCTATACATTAAATATCAAATATGATTAAGTAATAAAATGGCAAAATACCCACTAAAGTAAAAGTTTGTAAAACTAATGATTAGTGTAATTTGTTACGACTGGTGACGGTGAAACCGGAATTTAAAACTTCGGTCAGCCGCCTCTCGTTATCAAGTTGAACAAAGTTTTGTTTGCGTTCGTGGAACAGAAAACCATGAAAACTTTGTCATAATACAAACAGTGAGGTTGTTTATACTTTGTGACATGTTTAAAAAACATCGTGCTCGAGTTTTTATATTTATTAAAACTTCTAAATAATGTGTACGGTAAAATGGTCAACTCTTATAAAAGCAAATGTTCTACCTTTGTCCATACGGGAGTAGCAAAATGGTACATTGCATGTATGCTCAAGGTTATATTGTTTGATTAATTCATTAATATCTGACTACACCCATCAGCTAAAACAATTCAACAGCTTTGTGAACCATTTAAGGTTATGTTAACACTTTACTATTAAGTCTAGTAGATGTTGTTATAGGACTAATAATGTACATTGGTAAATCTGATTAGTATACAAAATTAAAAACAAAATCATGGCTACAATATACCGCCACGTTATGTTTACAATTTAGTATTTAACTAGTTGACCCGTGCGAAGCATTCGCATTCTAACTTTCTATCAGTGTTTTATTATTTTAAATATATGTTAAATAGAAATAATTTTGTTAATGTTATTATATATTTTTAAACAACTTACCAACTTGCAGAAGATAAACAACAACAAATAGGTGTATCCACAATGCTGTATCCACAATGCTGTATCCACAATGCTGTTTATAACCACGCTTACAATTAATTAAAAATAGCAATGTATTGGCGTAACGGCAGCTCTCCACCTGGTTATTGTTTTCATCAGTGTTGCCAACGCCAGGAAAATATCCCTACAACTTATTTAATCTTACATCACTGTTACTTTCGGATGCTTTATTTCTTTTTTTTTTCGTGTAATTGTATTTTGTATATTTTTCCGGTGTAGCGGTTAAGGAAAGCTTTAAAATGATGCCTCAATTATGTAATTTGATGATGTATAAGGAAGTTATGGCGTACCGAAAAAAATGGCCTTGAGAAATAATATATGTGATATTTTGTTACTACTGAAAGTGTATTTCACTATACTATAACCATTGCAAATTGTACTCATTTACCGAGTTGAAAATCACTATGGCATAGATAGATATCATTAGATAAAGTTTGTTTCTAATAATTATTTTATTAACTTATGTTTTTTTAATGTAACTCTAATTATCCTGACTGTGATTTTTCACAGGTTCTTACTAGTGTCCAAATATTGTTTTAAAACATTTTGATTTATGTTATGAGACCAAGTTATACAACTGTTAGGTTAGTTTTAAAATTTTTACGTAAACGATTTATTCAACCTTTCTCAGTTCATGCTACCACAAACAGACAGGCAAACACGATTTTATTATGTGTATGGATATAAATAGTAATGAATATATTCTTGAC
Source organism: Philaenus spumarius (assembly GCA_018207615.1). Classification (NCBI taxonomy): domain Eukaryota; kingdom Metazoa; phylum Arthropoda; class Insecta; order Hemiptera; family Aphrophoridae; genus Philaenus; species Philaenus spumarius. The sequence continues at coordinate 97,122 of JAGFPH010003134.1, read as the reverse complement.
ATATTCCTAATTGTTAGTGTTGTCATATTATTAATACTAAGTATAAAATTTACAATTCCGAATTATCAAATCCTACAATATGTATCTAAAACATTGTTACGTGATGGTGTAAAACCTGACAAGCGTTCAGCAATACATCGATTGAGGAAACAAAAGCTATCTAAAGTTAAAACAATGGCCAAACCTATTATGATACCAATTACACTTTGAGTTTAACAGTTGATGGTATAGATTGGAAGTGTGAAGAGTTAATTAAAACCATCATCACTGCTTGACAGCTTGTTAAACAGTTAAACGTTTTAATGAGTTGGTTTTACAGCTATTAAGAACCAAAGTTAACAGTATTTTATTTTATGAGTATTGCTTTACAAATCTACAATACAATAAGAGCACTACAAATTTGATTTTCATCTTGTCTTTTTAAATGTATAATGATGAGCTGATAAACGTTTACTGTTTGTCTTGTCGTAATGGGTTTTGTACTTTTCAAACATTAACAAATATCAACAGGACTGATTACAGTAAAACGAAGACATTTCACTTTTATTTTTGTAACAAATTTTAAGTTACTAAAATTAATTTAAATCTGACAATTCAAAATATAGAATGTCTTACGTTTAATAACTTTGAACACTAGTAAAAATTAGCCTATACACAAAATGACTGGATTCTATTAATATCGATAATAAGTAGTATTACAGATGAGTGCTCTATTGTTTTCAAACAATAACAAATATCCAATGTACTAATTACAGTAAAACGAATTAATTAGTGCTCTGATTGTATTGTAATATTCGTGTTTTTTTACAAATTTTAAGTTACAAAAACTAATTTTATTATGACAATTAAAAATATAGAATGTTTTACTAGTGCAGTAATTTTAAATCAAAAGACCCCATTGCCTAAAATAACTCTTAGATACTCTAATAACATAATAAAAGACCTCGCAAAAATAACCGGTGCTTACAACTGCCATCTTTAAAAATTGAGTCCAAAAAAGTTTTCCCTCATAACTCAAAAACATCCCATAAAAAAAAATGTTTGGATAAAAATGTTTGTCACAAAAAGAGCTAAAACATTTGTTCCTAGCAATTTTCAATCAAATTAAAATGAAATTTCAACCGTTTAGCTATAAAATGAAATATTTTTAAAATTATAAAAAAACACTAATAACACTGTTAAGGGAAGTTACACAGAAATTTTTAACAAACAATTTAAAAATTGGAATTTTCTGAACAGTTTCATACCAATAAAATTACTTTTCTTTTTTCATTTATATTTTATGTGAATTTTTAAATGTTACGATGCTGATGAATTTTATGCATTTCGCAATCAAGCTTGGCTACCATAATACACTCCTATTTTGTTTACCCATGGTTTGCTTTACTGTATTGATTTTTTGTTTGTTTTGAGATTTATGTTAGAACCCATGGTGATCTATTAACCTTTTGCACTCTATTTATTTGATTCTTTTCTCGTCCATCAGATCCAGTTAAAATATGACTGTTTAAAGAAGTATACTATTTTTAAATTCGCCAAACAATTACAGTAAACAGTAAACATAACTTATATATAATTTTGTTTGGAATAAATCTGAGAATAAGGAAAATATCATCGAGAGATTAAAATAAAAAAATTTCATTGAGCAGGATTACTTTAAACATAATCGGTCAGAAAAATCTATAAATTATTTTGTTTATAATGAAATAAAAAATAAGAATAATAGAGTTTAGAACATTGAAAATACTTTTTACACCAAATGTGACGATTATAATACATTTTAAAAATATTCTTGAGGTTTAACAAAAATATTTTATTGAGTAGGCCTATTTTAAATATATTAGTTGGATCAAGTAACAAAACGTGTTTTTTTTTTTAACTTAAAAGTAGGAATAAAAGTAATTGGAACTTTTAAAATACTTTTTGTTGTAAATATGTCAATTTGTGTTTATATTTAACAATACATTGTTTGTGGAATAACATACATAACCATGGTAAAATATGTTTACAAAGTTGCCATTTCACAACACAAAATAAAACAATATAAAACTAAAACAAGATTACTACATTATTTACATAAACAAAATTTACAAAACTGCAAAAATTCTTAATTCTTGTAAAATTTAATGTTCATTTTCCAAGATCACATCACAGGTATTTTTTGCCAGGCCTTTTATTATAGACCTATTTTTCCAGTTGGTAAATGCAACATAGGTCTACATACCAAATACCATGTTTGTGTCATAGTAAACTCAGTAGGAGTTTATTATGGTAACCTAGCTTGGTAGTGAAATGCAACGAAGGTATCAGCAGTGTAACATTTACAAATTAACATAAAATATAAATGAAAAGAGAAAAGTTATGTTATTTGT